>JALPQI010004788.1:0-37539 GCA_025490895.1 Thaumatotibia leucotreta
CTCGTTCAACAAGATAAACATTTGGGTGCAAAGTTTTCTGAATTTCTTGCGCATAAAATGCTCCTAAAATGGGTCTACGCTTGGTGTCCTCTAGATAATATGTGGTTGGGTTAGTATTTTGAACTTTAGTTATCTTAAATATTTCTGTTGACCAATTAGGGGTAAATCGTTTCTCGAAACATCCTTTATACTTACTGACTCTTACAAAATCTCCAACATGAAACCTTTTACAAAACAGTTTTTTCTTTGATAGTGTATTCCTAATGTATCTTTGTAATACAGATTCTTTATTACTATGATTGATTGCGGCCGGTGCTTTTCCCACAGTCCTATGAAAAGTTTGATTATATTCTGAAATTATCTGATCAAGAGTTCCATCAATCCACTTATAATTCCCCTTCAGACTAAACTCCTTATACAGCTTAGATTTAAGAGTTCTTATAAGTCTTTCAACTATTGATGCCTTTTTTGTGGAATATGTAGAGTAATGATTAATATTATATTTTTCAACAACTTTTTTAAAATCATTATTATAAAATTCATTACCCTGGTCTGTTTGTAAATTGCGTGGTTTACGTCCTGTTGATAAAAATAACGTGTGCAACTCTTTAGATACGATTTCTTTAGTCTTACGTTTAAGTGGAATTGTCCAGGCGTATTTTGAGAAAACAATCGAATAATCACAAATATGTATTTATAACCAGCATTCAGTTTTGAAAACGTCTGCATATCTATTAAATCAGCTTGCCAAAGGTCATCGATATCCCTTAAAATTACACTCCTTCGAGGGAAATTCACCCTTGCATTTTTGTGAATTTCATTTACGACGTCTAGTTTGCTCATAATGTTTATTCAGATTTTGTTCAAGTTCTTTATTTGAAATATCTTTTTCAACTTTCTTTATTCGATTAATTAAAGCAAAAATTTTGTTATCAAGATTTATGAACTTTTTCACACAGTCTTCGATTTTGTTTATTATTTCTGAATTTATTAATGCATTTTCATCCGAGCTTGATATTTTATTTAATTCTGCTTCACAATTGTCAACGTTTCTGTTATTTGTCATGTCTGAGAAGGGTGTATTTACATACTGAGCACTAACATAATACTTCGATATATTTTATTGCTTTACAATACCAGCTTCCTTCAATTCTTCAATAATTGATATAATTTCATTATCATGGTTCGTGTTACCAGCGTTTTTAGATGCAATTAAAAGTGTTAGTCGTTCAATTAATTCATTTGGATCATCCCAATATATATAGTCTGTATTACTTTTATAATGTTTTAATTCAGGCAAGTTTCCACCTACTTTAACGTTTGATACCTGCTCTGAAAGGTTTTTGTGGGATTTCGTGTCAATTAGTTGTGAAAAGAGGGGTTTGATAATAGTACAATATTTTGAACCTTTGTCTCCTTTTATTTTTCCGTTTGGATCAAAATCACGTTTATGTGCGTTTGTACGTATCAGCATTTCTTTATATTCAGTTTTGTCGTTTTCAGTAACAAGCTTGAGATCGGGTTTGTTTCGCATTAATAGTTCCTTTAAACCAGCGGTTAAATCAAACTTTTTCTTATCTATAGTAATAACATATTTTTTTTCAGTACTAGTACCATTATTCACTAAAGATAAGCATACATCAGAATTACCCATCATCAACTTTTTATTCATGCTGCGAATACCGAATGGTATATTAATGTCCTGATATAAATCAATCATATCTTCTTTTTTTAGAGATAAAAGTGTATCATTATTTTCTTCGTGAGAATTATTATCGTTATCATTAGAGTATTCATAATATTCGGAGTGTCCATCAGGATCAATTAGATCTTTGAAATTTTTGTATCCTGTAGAATCATTTAAACTCTGAGATATGTCATTCGTATCTGTACTAGTGGTCATAATAAAATCCGGTTTGACATTAACACTTTGCATAGCAATATTTTCCAATGGTTCAGTAATAGACTTAAAAACTTTTCTAAAATGTATATGATTTTCATGTTCTTCATTATTAATCTTCTTTATTTTTTTTTTAATATTATCTGCAGCTTTAATAACTTGTTCTTTTAAACGTGTATCCATTTTACCAGCGTTAACATCAACCGATTAATACAGGCACTTAAATTCAAGTGAGGACTACGTTGACATTTAAATCATTTTATAATGGAAAATCTAAAAATAAATATATGTGTCAAACCCTTGTCTATATCGACCTTTATTTATACCGCAATCTTTATTGATCAGTAAAAAGCTAAATCGAGTATACCATATAATTGAACAAAGTTCTTTGAATTTTATCCAATCCATATCAGTGTTCACATGTTCATTGTATATATGTTTCAAGTTAATATCATCCTGTTTGAAAACAATTAACAGATTGACATTATCCCTTAGCAATTGTTTTGGAATTTTGGAATAAGTTTGCGATAAATAAAAACAATCAATTTGTCTATGTCTTCCCATAGCAAAGTAGTTGCGAATGTTTACTTGATTTTCACATGCGACATCATCAAAAATCATGATTGAATCGGTCATGGCGTCATTTGGATGAATAACTTCGTTATTGTCGTTAAATATTAAAAACTTGGCATCTGGAACTTTCTCCATAATTTGCTGGAGGTAACGATACTTTGGCTGGAAAGCTGTCTTTGAATACAAATAGATATTTTTAAACTTTAGACCATTTTCATGTATTAGTAAATTTAACATTATATTAGTTTTACCACAGTTTGAGGGTCCACATATTATACAACGAATTGTATTGGGGAATAATGTACTATGTGTTGTATTTCTGTGACGATCATTTTCTACTATTATACTATTTACTTCCAGAGTTTGAGTATGCTTAATGAATTTCATTGTGAATATGAGGAAAATATGATATTTCAACGCTTTATATAGGTGCTTTACCAAATAAAAACAACAATGATTATTTAACAAGTCAATTAATTTATTGCATTTATGAGAGTGATACAGAGAAGCCTTAAAATTAACTTATAAAAAAACAAATTATACTTAAATACTTCACGATTATATTTATGGTATGTAAGTACCTCCTCGCATCGGACAATACTTGTTTACATTGACTTCTAAATGACTTATTGCAACAAAAGACCAGCCAGATTCACGGTGTTCAAATTCAGTAAGTTTATCTTTCAAATGCTCAATCGTTTTTTGCAAACAGCTCATTAATATTCGAGTTTCCATAAATAACATCATATTTTGTATTGAACGACTTTAATTGTTGTTTGTCTGAATGTGGTAATGTAAAGTAAACGAATAGCTCATAGTTTATTTTGATACATTTATGTTTCAGTAATGACATTTCCACAACTTTCATAATGTTACTTTGAATATCGCACAGAAACGTCTCAGGAGTGGGGTATTCATTTTGTATTGGATTCAAACGATACGTTACTATTCTGTTTTTAAAGGCAGTTGCTATAATTTCAATATTATTAAAATCAGTTTTCAATATGCAATTCGATTTATGTAAATTGGTTCTCAAATGATAATTGTATTCATTCTTAGGCAATTCAATTCCACATTTGTCACATTTCATTGAAATAGTTCTGGATGACGGGAGGTTATGTGATCTCACTGTAAACAAAATGACACACTTTATAGATTACAATTTATTTGAAGGTAATATAAGATACATTTATTATTATTTGTTAAATGATATGTTAAAGAACTTATATTTTATAACAAATATATAGGTACTTAAGTTAAGAATGAACACAGAGTTAAAACATCAGTAATATAATAGATGCTAACTAAAAATGAGAACCCATATCTGTGGTATTCCTTTTGCGCTGCGTGAATAAATTAAGCTTAATGTTTCCACGCTTCAATGTTAGGGTGTATTTCATATATATATATATATATGAAATACACCCTAACATTCATTCATATATATATATATATATGAATACTATGTATAAATTTATATATATATATATATAAATTTATACATAGTTGGAATTATACATTACGAAAAAGAATTCACTCTAACACTACAGGGTGTAGACATTCAGCTATATTTATACACGCAAGGCAATATGAATACTGTAAATATAGGAGCATAATTTATTTATTTATTACTCCGGTATTCTATAGCAGATGTATTAACATTAAGATAATAATAAATCGATACAATGTTTAAAATTCATCAATAATAATTACTAACAAATGACGGCACACACGTTCGGTATTCTTTTCGCGTTGCGTGAATAAAATTGGCCAAGTGTCTCCAAGCTTCAGTATTATCATCGGTTCGGTTTTTAATATTGACTACGGCATGACGCCATCGATTCACTGGCGATACCTGTTCAATATCACTGCATTTGTAAACTTTAACCTCAACAAAGTGGGTGCCCTTTTTATCTGGATTTGCCTGACGCGCGAAACCATTCGCAAGCCTTCGTGAAATGTAGGATAATAATTTACCCTCGCCTGAAGTTTGGTTCGCCTCCAACCCCTCGTCATCACTGTCGGCGCCGAATAGCTCCGCCGCAGTGCCGTGTCGCGGCTTCATTGGTGCTGGTGCAATTCTCACCCTCTTCGAGCTCGCCGATGTCGAAGGCTTGGACTTCTTCTTATTCCTTTTGTCACCCTCATCAGCCTTCGGCGGCGGCGGCGGCGGCGGCGGGGGCGAATCATCCTCCGAGGACGACGATAGGAACAATTCTTCGGCATTCGAGCGTTTCGACCTGAAAATCAGATAAATATGTTACTATTAAATTTACAATCATTAAACATGAGCTTGAATAATAGAGTGCGGATACTTTAGTTACGAATTTAAGGTAAACCCAATTATGTATTATTTAGAAACAGATAGGTAGGTAATCAGAAATAATTATTAAGTATTCATTGATCTCGAAGAGAACGATATTATCAAGTATATTCACACACGCACACACACACACACACACACACGCATACACACACACTATAAAATTTTGTCATAGTAACTACTAGATTACTTTCTACAGGACTACGACGTTGTTAGTTACTGAGACAAAGTTTTATATCACTATAGAACTGTCTCAGTAAGTAGAAATCAAATTGGCTGACTGTAGGTATTAACAGCAAGTAGCAACACCCATAACTAACCATCGATAGACCTTATGTCATTGCAATAACGCTTACAAATGTGTAGTTAACAGTGATGCTGATAGTACATTAGTTTGAAAGGTTAAGTTATAATTCTAAGTAGCTAATTACTCGTGTCTTTCTATATAATTATTATAATTCTCTATTACTCTAACATTTTTTTAATTTAAATAATTATTAATTGAGGAGTGTCTTTTCAAAGGGGTTATTTCTCTATGAGTTTTTTTTTTTTCACACAAAGTATGCTCTTTGTCTAAGTGATCACACAAAATAAGCCCATTTAAAAAGACACTCTTCAATTGTTATTACGAGTTTATGATGATTCTAGTACCTATTAGTAACATTAACATATACATTGATTCATACTTACATGATGATGATGATGTGCTGTAGCTGGAGTTGGGAAGAGAAGAGTGGGTTTCCTTGCTTCCTGTTTATCGGAATGAAGCAATAGGCCCGATCGGGCGGCTTAAGTAGTGAACATTCACGTGGAGCTCTCCCATATATGAAATTTGTCGACGCGATTAAAAAGGTACAGTTTCGAAGGCACATCAGCAATTCAGCACTTAGCCTAAAGTAGAAGCTCTATATTTCGCTTACCTTCATACTGTGGGTTTACTTCCTATCAATAAATAATAACATTTTATTTTCATATTTAGTCAATATTATTTTGAGTAGATACTTACCTTTAATCAACAAACAAACGAAAACAATACATCAGTTATGTAAAACAAAATGTGCAGGTACGTACAGTCGAGTGCATTAATATATAGACACATTTGTAAAGGATCAGTATGGAGAAGTGTGTATATATATATATATATATATATATATATATATATTAATGCCCTTGACTGTACCAAGTAACTTCATTATAATTGTATACGTTCGTTTATCTAGTACTCGTAATCTTAGAAAAGAAGACAAAGTCAGGATAGGAGCTAGTATATTTTATTTGCATCAGCGCATTATTACTAATAACTCTTCAAAATACGAATGCACACGATCGTATTTCAACACAATTTGATCACTAAACGCATGTATTAAGACTCAATTTGGTATGTTTTATTTTATTTCACATATTATGATTATGATTATGATTTGCGGGCAGGTAGGTATGGTATATGTGAACGGTCGACGACAAAAATAAGTATACATTTTTCACCTTATCAGACATCTGTATGTGAAGTGCTAATATATTATATTTATGGCCGTAACTGCACAAAAATTATTAGATATAATATAATCTGTTAAAGTAAGAACAAACACGATTTTTACCCGACTACGGTAACGCAGAAGTGGGTTATGATTTTGGCTGCTATTTATTTACATTCATTTATCTATCTTTTTTCTGGATTTATTTTGCTTTAAACATACTATTAATCTTAAATAAGAAGACGAAGTCACGATATGAGCTAGTATATTTTATTTGCATCAGCGCATTATTGCTCACTCTGTAAATCCACACGTATGTCAATACAATTTGATGACTAACCGTATGTATTAAGAATCAATTTCACGCTTCAATTCTATTTAACTTATTATGATTATGATTCGCCGAGCGGTATATGGATATCAACACAGACGGTATCATATTTGTCAGTCGCCAATCACTCCATATGACTTTCCATATACGAATTTCAATAAAATACATGATATTTTGAACTCTAATAACGATGATATTTTCGGATATAAATCCTGAAAATAAGTGAACAAACTTATTCAATACAATATTTTAACAGCAGTTAGTTCTACTGAAAATATGTCGGTAAGTCCTTTTTAATAAACATTATAGTATTTAAATAGAGCACTTATAAAAAATTGGTATAATAATTTTTAAATTTATTTAAAGTAAATCTCTAATGGATAAATAGTGGGGAACTTAAATCTCTAAATTGTATTTCATTTATCTGTAATAATTGTATCTTACTGTATATTTTTATATTACGGTATTTGATTGGATTTTTTGGTCTCCCCCTAAATACTTTCAGATGAATAGTTAGACATTAATTGAACTAATAATTAATTATTCATTACAGGATACATCAGAACACCTGTTCAACTTCGTTCCTCTCACTTCATCTCTAAATCAAAGTCAGAGTGAAGTTGGATCGGGGGTAAGACGTCTGTCCTCGGGGGTCAAGAGGAAAGCAGCACCCGTTGTTTACTCGTTTATCAAGAAACCACATCGGAATGGTGGCACAAAAGTCATAAAAATAGAAATTTACAACAGTAGCAAACTAGACGAGAATTATGAATGTATCTGTAAATGTAATGCTGAGCTATGTGCCCAATATGTTGTGAAAAATACAATATTAGACGAAGTCTACGAATTAACGCGTAGAGTAATAGATAAGATAGATGAGGGTTTGTCATCGGACTCCCCACATGGGTACACCATTGACTAGAGGTACAATGTCTCAGAAGTCTACTTAATTCTAATTTGTAAAAGATAACACGATATTTGAGTGATATACTTCTTAAATAAATACTATGTAGATAAGAGTACACGTAAAAGGTATTGATCTTGGCCATTGTCTATTGTAAAAAATAAACATTAAAACAAATGTTTCACTCTTTACTATGTTTTTTTTAAACAAAATAAAGTATGTTTATGAATAAGTACATGTGGTTTCTTTTCTATATTATATATGACATATAAAACACAATACTATTATTAGTATCCTCATAGATATCAAACCTAAAGTCACTTGAAGTATTGAATAAAAAACGCAACTGAATAATAAATAAAAAATGGACTGTGTCAATGTCATCTACACGGACGTCACGATGTTAAACTAATGAACACTGAACACTATTGCGGTGTTTTAATAACTAACTGTTATTAAAAATCTAAGCGAATGCGTATATATTATACTGGTTTGCGAGTATCAGCGCGAGTAATCAGAAAAGATAAATGGTTCGTAGACTTGGTACCATTGGTGTAAATAAATACAATATTCGAATGGATAAATGTTAATTCTGGAGTAAAAATGTCCTAAAACCAGAACTTAATAGCTTTCGTCTACCTCACTATTTGAATACATTTTTACGTGACAGACTTCTTGCGGGACACTAAATGTGTATTTGAATGAATACTTCTTGAATCGATTCAAATTAGTATTCCACTAAATGTGTATTTGAATGATAACTTCTTGAATCGATTCAAATTAGTATTCCACTAAATGTGTATTTGAATGATAACTTCTTGAATCGATTCAAATTAGTTCTCCACTAAATGTGTATTTGAAATGATAACTTCTTGAATCGATTCAAATTAGTATTCCACTAAATGTGTTCAAGGGTGTGAGGGATTTGGTGCAGAAAACTTCAGGGTGATTAAAATAAGGAGACGTCCGTTAGCTGTGACTTGTGGATTTAATAGTGACTGACTGAGTGACATGCAAAATTATATTAAAAGATCCTTATAACTAAGAGGCGGTGAGCTGCAAAGGTCGCATTGCATGTGCATTTTCATCAGGCGCCTTAATTGACGCCAACAAAATGTGTATTTGAATGATAACTTCTTGAATCGATTCAAATTAGTATTCGAATGTGTATTTTTGGTGCAGCTGTATCTTATCTGATCCAGCTGCACCAATAATACACTACTAACCTATAGGTGTATATTATGGCAACATAATAAAATTGTGAATGGTGAACGAAACGGCTGAAAGTTTGATTATTTAGTTCATGGATGTAGTACCTATTTTGCTGATTTCATTCATTCATTCAATAATTTATTCTAAATACGTTGGAAGTTTGAAGATTCCAGACACCAACAAAAAATTAAATGTAAGTAATTTTTCTGTCAGATTTTAATTTAAATTGTTCAGTCGATTTAAATTGTAATTGTTCAAATATTGATCCTATAACTGTCAAAAGTTCATTCTTAGAATTCGGCAACTTTAAAATGTCATAAACACGTAGATGCCCTTGGCGTTCCTAAGGGACGCATCAAGCACAAGCATGCTATCATTGCTTTTGCCATGGCCCGCAGAGGCGATATCCAGGTGTAACTAATACATAATAATATACTTACTAGAGTAAACCCTGTAGGTAGGGCACCGGTCTCAAAAACGACCACATACATATCACTATCTTTTGTATTTATTTTTTGTACAGATTTTTTTGTATCATAGAATGGCGTTGGGGCTTGAATTCAGGATTTTTTAAGTCCTGCCAATTAAAGGGTTGAATTGTACCCAAGTAAAGGAACCACAGATTTCAAAGCTTTATAGGACGCAGACCCAAGTACCAGGGTAGTAAGACTATTAAGGGGTACCTCAGTAAATTTCACACGTCGACATCGCGTGCACGAACGACCCCGCAATATTACAGATGACCGAGCTTCATAGAACGCTTCGAGTACCAGGGTAGTAAGACTATGAAGGGGTACCTGAGTAAAGTCCAGCAGCTGGAGTTTGTACGCCGCTGGAGTGCGACACGGCGGAGCGGGTGAACGCTCCACACGTGGGCATGGCGTGTACGAACGACCCCGCAATGTTACAGATGCACCTTCATAGAACGCTTCAAGTACCAGGGTAGTAAGACTATGAAGGGGTACCTGAGTAAAGTCCGGCAGCTGGAGTTTGTACGCCGCTGGAGTGCGACACGGCGGAGCGGGTGAACGCTCCACACGTGGGCATGGCGTGCACGAACGACCCCGCAATGTTACAGATGCCCAGCGTCAGCATTTCTTGGGTCGCGTCGACGCGGCCACCCGATGCTGGAAAGATTGTAAACTTTTATTATTTTTAATGGAAGATAAACATTATAAGTAATTTTAGAATTATAACTAACGTGAGACTCAAACGTATTTAAATATTTATCACACGGGTTACTCACGTAATTTAAGTCGATAATTGGTCGACATGTTTTGATCCGTTTAAACACACACACACACACACACAGTACACGTCGGGCTTTGGTCGCGAATACTCCATGATGAGGATCCTCTAAACGGATCGAAACATGTCGAGCAATTATCGACTTAAATTACGTGAGAAACCCGTGTGATAAATATTTAAAACATATAAGTACTTTAGGTGGTGCTCCTACTATACTATAGGTGACACTTCTTAAAGGTACGAGCAGTGTGATGGTACTTACAGTCGCCCTTTGCACTCCTGAGAGATAAGATTTACTGGGACGACGCCAACGGAAAGAAGGTTAGGTAATAAGAACCTTGGTGGTGGTGATGGGCTTCGTGATTATTTCAACAAAACTGAACTTCGCGTTTATGTAAATATCCTTCGAAAGTTGATGTAACGTCTCAAGTAAGGCACTGCACTCGTGGTTTGTGTCGAGAAAGACTGGTTCAAAATTTAAATCATCATTGGCTTTGTGATGACAGCAGACCTGAGATCCTATACGTCTGTTTGCGAATTGAGAAAGCTAGAAATAAATACAATCGCAACTGACTAAACTGAATTGGCGTCATCACGTAAGTGTCATATGTATTTCAAAAACCGGATTGCTTGACTTATCGGGTTTCACCAGGCAACTCTTGCACCATTTCCAGGAAGCCCGTAGTGGAACGGAGGCAGCGACAGCCGTGGTAGACCTCTTTGCCTGGAAACCTTTCCCTAGGAGCTACCTAGTACCTACGGTGTTTATACTTACAAAAAGCCTTAGCAATGGCGATGTTAGCAAGAACCATGACAATGGGCATCATTATGACCGCCGAGCCCAGCTCTTGCACCATTTCCAGGAAGCCCGTAGTGGAACGGAGGCAGTGACAGCCGTGGTAGACCTCTTTGCCTGGAAACCTTTCCCTAGGAACTACCTAGTACCTACGGTGTTTATACTTACAAAAAGCCTTAGCAATAGCGATATTCGCAAGAACCATGACAATGGGCATCATTATGACCGCCGAGCCCAGCTCTTGCACCATTTCCAGGAAGCCTGTAGTGCCGTTGCCGTTTGGCACGCTGAAGGGAGGCAGCGACAGCCGTGGTAGACCTGGTTCCACTTTGCCTGGAAAAGAAATAGTTGATTAAGCATACTGACATTACTGACTCTTTGGCTATGTGAATTGTTCATTGAATGTATTCCTTACGCGTAAAAATGTATTATTAATACACCCCGGCCCTTATCCATAAGGTTGCTTTCGTCTACTTTCGGTCTTATCAATATGTTCATAAAGGCGAAAGTAACAAACAATACTTAGCGGCTTGTTAAGTTAGGTGACGTTTATGAATAAGGGGGTTAGTTATTACTAGCGCAGAAGTTACGAGTCATCGTTAGGAGTTTTTGGTGTTAAACAGGTTAACCTATTGGACACCAATGATTTATGTATTGGTAATGCTGGTTCATCGCCAATAACCTACATACTCACAGTCTCGGAATAATATAGACCTACACGCACGTGCGTAAATTTCTACATCAGTTTTGACAGTTAGGTGTAGTGGAGTAGAAAAGGTTAAAATTCTTACACGTTTCATTCATTCTGTATGACCCAACGCCAACTAAATTAAAACTTAATGCTAATGACAGGCTCGGATTTCCTATTCGACTTCATGCGCCACATATAATGTTTTGCCATATAATAATTTAAATAACCTTCCATCGGAAAACGCTGTATGCGGCACGCGGCTTCGAATTGAAGACGAGGACCTAAAAGTTTTTTGTGCCTTCCAACTTTCCAAACGACTAAAAATAACTTACCAGATAATTTGATAAAAGGTTTCTCGTGGTCGCAGGCGTGGTACGCGAAGAAAGCTGCACCGGTGACCACCAGCGCGTTTCTGCTGATGGAGATCACCCACAGTGTGCGTTTCAGAACCGCGCGTTTTGGTCCTACTTCAATGTCTTTCAGCTTCTGCAAGGGAAAATGGCTTTGTAGAGTTTGTAGTTTATTAAAGGACGATTCGGTAAATATTGTGCTGGACTAATTTAGCTGTAATAGTTTAATTATCTTTTAGAATTTTTAGAACAACTGAACTCGTGCTAATTAAGGTAAATCTTACACCAGTTATTTAATATAAATTTATTCTAAAAACTACAATTTATGTACATAGATTAAATCTAACTAATCTACTTAACCTAACCTATATCTAAGATTGGCCCTTGTGACATTGTACCGAGGATGCTGGCGGCATTTCCTCGCTTGTGCGAGGAAGTCGCCATCTCTTCGGTCTTTAGTTACGTCAACTCAGACGTTTCGCGCTCTCAGCAAACAATTTGCGTGCGCTGGGGCCCCATGAACCTAAAGTTATACAAAACGTGATTCGTCGAAATTCATTGATTTCGTAGAGTGGGGGATAGAATGAGCGAATGCTCGTTTGGTCTAAATGCAATGTACGAATAAACCAATGCCCGAAAGGTCAGGATTATCCTGAAAATTTAAAGCAATAGATATGCTCTAAACATTTGTTCACAGTACTAAGGTGAATGTGATAATTGAGTCTGAACATCTTACTCTTAACAGCAGCAGCACCGTGCAACAGACGACACTCAGCACCACATCAGGCACCTGCACCAGCCCCCACTTCTGGTAGATGTTGGCCAGGTTCTCAGGCAAAGACTCGGCGGTGAAGCTGAGGCCCAGCAGACCCTTTAGCTGGGTAGCGACGATGATGACCGCCGTGCCTGATGTGAAGCCGCTTGTCACTGATGGGGATATCAGGTCTACTAGGAAACCTGAAATGATAAATTAATGGTATTGTCATCTATGTATCTCAATCCAACTGCTGGATATAGGCCTCTCCTATTAGTATCTACTTATATTATACAGTATGTATCACCTCGTAGAGCCAAGAAAGAAACCCATTAATATTTAGATCATACTAAACAACTTTTACTATGGGGCCAAACTCGAATACGCGAAAAAAAAATTACTCTCCCATACAACGTGTTCATGATCACGCAATCAAAATGTATGAAACTGTCAACATTTTTTTCGTGAATTCGGGTTTGACTTGACCTCATAGTAAAAGTTGTTCAGTATGATCTAAATATTAATGGATTTCTTTCTTGGCTCTACGAGGTGATACAATACTGTACGTATAGACACATTAGAAGGTAAATGCCTATTATAGCCATGCTGGGCAAGCGGATTGGCGATGGCAGTAGTAGTATGATGTTGCTTATGCCTATCATCATAAGTGAATGGTCAGTGACACTTATATCCCCAAGTCTCTCTTCCGACGCCCACGGGATGGTAAGAAATGTACCCACCTATTCTTACTGCCGTCACCCCTCAGCAAAGGTTTTTTTTTCTCGGAGCGAGTATAAAGACTGTAAAGAACCAAATTTGCTATGGTCACGTCTATTTGTTCCCAAGTTCCTGTGGCCACCTTCTGACTCTTATCATCCAACCAGCTCCATGATAACATTTTTATGTATTAATCGGTATCCGAGAAGTGGGTCAAAAACTCGCAAGATTTAATGACCGACAGGAAAACATCGGGACTGATGAAACGAATTAAAAGCCTGTAAGAAGAATCTCTTACGTAAAAGAAGACTTCATATTTCCAAGTTTTCATAGGAGAAAAACTAAATTCTTAACTACAAGGGGTATTTAATTACAGCAATTTATCGTACTCAAGTTGCAAAATGCTTATTGCTAGACTAGAACGTTTTCCTCGGAACGTTAGGGTCACCGTAATTAAGTTACTAAATTAGTTACGGAAGACGTCTTAAATGTTTTTCTTTACAAGAGTCCTGTGTCAACCCAGCTTAGAAGGTGCTATGCTTTGCCTAAGGCACTGGTCTCACGGCGAGCTACTAAGCTATGAAATATGGGCTATAAACACAAAGCTTAGTAGCTCGCGGTGAGACCAGTGCCTAAGGGTAGAAAATAGTATTTATTTTATCACGAATGACAGGCCTAGTGAATCAAATTCTATGGACTGCTAACTTCCTAACCCTATTACTGATGTTTACTGATGTCTGAAGCTACAAAACGGTGCCGCATTAACTATGTCATCAGAACAACCAGTCTGGTTTCCGTCTGTTTGACCTAAGTAGTCCATCCTTCAAACAATAGACTAGCGAATACGAAAATAAATATTTTTCTTATCGTACACTGCTCTGTGGAAGTCGTTTGGCCAATGAGATTAAAATGCAGTTTAAAAACAACACGGTACTGACGGTACCTACAGTTTATAAATAAACTTGTTGTTATTGTTGTGGGATTGGAATCTAATTTTAACTTGTAATTAGAGATGGGCCGACTAGTCGCCGACTATTCGGCACCATTTACACCTACCGATTAGTCGACGACTAGTCGTTTTTTGCCGACTAGTCGGCAATTTGAGCACAGACTAGTCGGCTAGTCGGCAGAACCCCTAGTCGGCCCATCTCTACTTGTAATCGTTCGTGGATGCCTAGAGATTGTCAGAAAGTACCTAATGGTTTGTTTTCTGTTGCCAATTTCAACTTCACGGATTACACCCTTTTGTCTTATCACTTTTTCTTCTGTCAGTGTTCAGCATCAAAACCCAACTGTCCACTTTCAGCGCATGTCTATCTTTATATCTGTCTTATTTCGGCCACATAATGCAAAAAGGGGACAATACCTTGAGAAGCTGGTCATTATTGGCAATACTGATCGAATTGACGCGGACTGACGACCGATAGTGACGCGATGACCTAAGTCAAGAAAGTCCTTGTCCAAATTGTATCAGTTGGTCAGGGCTACTTCGGATCGGAATCGATGGAGACAAATTGTTGGTTTGGGATGTTCCAGTGATCACTAACGAGGGATTCTGTACATTTACTATTTTACCTACCTATTCAGGAGCCCAATGTATCAAAACGCTTAAATTTTGACCAAGGTAGCAAGGTAATTATCCCAATGCTAGACACTTTAATGCTCTATGGACACTTATGTGATTTCTATTATTAATGGCATAAGATTGAAGGTACCTTTACCATTAGTTCAGCGATGACACTCGTACTCTCGCCTTATTAATCATACTGCTCACCTAATTCTCGTATCCGGATAGCTTATGATGGTTCAGCTTATACCGTTTATCATCCATTCGCACTTGCATCACATCATCAACCTTCCTTAGTCCACTGCTGGACGTAGGCCTATCCTATTAACTATGCGTCTATTCTATAATAGACGCATTAGAAGGTAAATGCCCATAATCGCTACGCTGAATTTTATCAAACAATGGTCAGTGACACTTCAATCCCTTCGTCGACTTTTACGTCGTACGAAGGGTAGGAGTGGCAACAAATGTATTCTTACTGCCGTCACCACACGGCGACTTGCATAAAACGTAATCAAAACGTAACGGCAAAGACGATAAACACAGGACCACCTTAAACCTACAGAATCCTTATTGCATTCTCTGCACAACATTGAGTGTCTGTGAACGCTGTTCGTGACACGCATCTACGACACTTGCATCGCATTAACATCTAATTATAGGTCTCAAATAACTTTCCGCCGCGATATCGTGATGAATGGCAGTTCACTCGCACTCGTATTAATTAAATTCATTGAATGGCAGATAAGGGTTTGAACGCCCCGCCCGCTTCTGGACGAAACGACAAGTGATCTGGTTTTGTTCTGACAAAGACTGATGATTGAATAAGAAGACGTTTAATTAGTTGAAGTAAAGTAAAATAATAACATAAAAAAAGCTTTCTGTCAAAGTACTTCGACGTAAGAAATATTTTTTCCGCGAAAGCTGAGCGTGCGGTTTGATCTTTAATGGACTTTAATTTATATACATTACAATTAAAATGATCACAAACCTATACATACTTATAGCATCTTCAACTACTACCTAAATTAACTCATCTTTGGCAGCGAGACGAAATAATACGATTTTCGAGTAAAATGTTTAAACCTTTGTTTCATTATCAAATTGTCTGCGTAGAAACGATAGCAAAATTGTAAATTGAAAGATTAGGAGCGGAATTGTTCTTTGATAGACACATTGTTTACTATCCTCATCCCATTCATAATAAAATTAATAAAGCATCGCTATCTTAATGCAATTATTTGCTCGCAAACAATTAAAACGTAACGTCAGATGTTTGCGCGTAACGCCAGTGGTTTTGTAAACCAGTCACTTACTTTTTTATCAATCGCAAACAAAATTATAAAAAACAAAAATTAATGATTGTATTGTACCTACTTTTAAAATAATTTGACTTCGGTTGTGATCTAGCTTATATTATTACCTATATGTAAGTGGATTATTGTATGTAATATAAAATTTTGTAGATACCTAGTTATAAAATTTTGTGTATCTTTACTGGCAAAATAAATTTTTGATTTTGATTTTTTGATTTTGAAAAATGTTTACGTACATACGATAATTTTAGCATTCCTTTGTTTTTATGGAACAACTCAAATTGTTTTCTTAATTCTTTTTTTATTGATTTGTATTTTGTTTAAGCAATAACACTGCTATGTATATGAATTTAAATATTAGATGTCACCAAATCCACCTCCAGCCTTGGAAAACTTCGGTATTTTTTCTTCCCAATCCCACTATGGGCTGGTAGTCTTTTCACCACGGAGTAAATGGAGATGGCAAGTAGGCGTTCCCGTGTCGCCGATACTATGATGCGGTGTTCATACTTCACGCGCACTTATGATTAGTACGTGATGGGCCGTGTCAGAAATTGAACGTTCGAATCGCGCGTGTGCTAGAGACTAAAAAATCGGTTATTAAATAAACAATGCCGTATTGTGCTGTACTGAGCTGCAGAAATAACAGCAACAAAAAAAATATTTCACGTAGAGGTATTTCCTACCACCGGTAAGTATTATTTTGTATTTTAATTCAATAAACACAAAAACATGTTGCTTCGTCTATTATTTACGTAAGTTTTTTATTCAAATTCAATTTTATTTCTCAAAGAATAGAGTTCATAATCTTTTGTTACGATTGTATACATTTCTCTAGAACATTCGCTACTCTAAATGCCAAACAAGGTTCGCTACTCACAGGCTGTCCAAAGTCGATATTTATATCGATAATGTTAATGTTATAATATATCAGCGTTCGATATTTAATTATTAGTAGGGAATATAATCAAGTAAAAAATGTATAGTTATAACTATACATTATGTATAGTTATAACTTATAACTATACATTTTTACTGAGTATTAAGCGATAAATCGGATTTTAATACACTATTACTAACCAATGTGCATTCCATACTTTACATACCTATATATTTTCTACATTTTCAGATTCCCAAAAGATGCTGAAATTAAAAATAAATGGATCGAAGCTACTGGACAAGTCAATTGGTTTCCGCAAAAATAGTACAAATTCAGTACTAAATAATGCAATATGAATCGACCGAATTCAGGACCTGGTTCTAAATTGTGTTATAGTTATGTACTTGTTGAAATGTTTAACAAGAATAATTATTAAAAGTTTTATTAAATTTACCATCTGGTCACCTGTTTTTTATTTAATTACTACTACTATTTATATTGATTGTATGTGCTGCTTGTAAGTACGGACGGGACGGTAATCGCTTACGATCAAGTGATACGATTTGCCTCCAATTACATAAAAAAGAGTTAACAGAACTGCAAGTTACAAAGTAGTTCCACTTAAGCCTTCCCTGGTCTTCATCCTTAGGTCCACTTGTCCAAAATAGCAGTTTCCGTGAGAAAATGCTCCAGTTAGGTACTGAAGAAAACCCTCAAATCTCCATCAATGTGCCATTCAAATTTGAGGAGTTCCCTCAGTTCGTCATGGATTCCATCATTAGATCAGATTAAAATGAAAGGAGAATGCAGTGGTGGTTTATTCTTAAAAATAAATGAAGAATATTTTCAAATTGGTTGACAGAACTGCGAATAATAGAGCACTTCCTCTAATGCCATCTCTGGTTTTCCACTCAGATCCACTTGTCCTAAATTGTGGCTTTCTCGTGGAACTACTCAAGGTTCTTAAAAAAATACCGAATTCACCATATAAGTGTGTTTCGAAATTGAGGAGTTCCCTCAATCCCGCACGGATCCCATCATTAGATCAGAACCAAAATCCAATAGGACCACCTCGCGAGTATACACTTTTGAACAAAGGAAAATCAAAATCGGTTCATAATTGAATTGACCGGGTAATCGCGTAATACACATACAAAAAAAAAACTAACAGACGAATTGAGAACCTCTTTATGAAGTCGGTTGACAAAGTTTTACTTTATTATTATTTGCTAGTCAGTAGAAACCGTTAAAAAATCGAACAGCCAATCAAAATTTTCAAATTTCCCGCCTTTAACGCTAATGAAATATCAATACTATTTAAATATCGATAATGTATACGTATTGCCCTATGGAAAATAACAAAAAGTCGTAACAAGATAAGGATATACAGTCACTTACGACATTTTGTGTTTTGGGGTTGTCCAGTCCATGTAGTCCTATTCTTATTTGTCGGCTACTCACAGGCGAGTAGAGATCTCGTATCACCAGTGTAACGTGACCTAGGATTCGTAATTATTTCTGCGTAATCGTAGATGTTAGATAAACTGGTTTTTTAGCCCATTACTCGCTCATTTTAATTCAGTAGCGCCACCTTGTTTGGAGTAGCTGTATTACGTAGTGTATTAGAAGACTTTGTGAGAGAAAGAAACAGACGCAAGTTGCATAACTTGAACATTCTAATTTAGACCCTGACTGAAACAGTATACAGATGAATTTCATTGTGGGAATAATAACTGGTTGTTACCTTATGGGTATGGAAAACTGCTACCAATTAAAAACATTTTGTAATTGTATGCCTGTATCTACGTAAAATGGGATTGTGTGAGTTTGACGACATCGGTTTTCATACTAAAAAGCTAGCATTTCACATCCACTAGTTTATTAATTCGTACTTTTCACCCACGTCAGCTATGCGTGTTTTGGAGCGCAGCGTAGTGTTCCGGATGCGACCCATCCTCGTTACACATTCACTAAATTACATCCGTTAAATTGGTTAAACTTTACCTGAGTCGAGTCGAAGGCGTCTCCTACTGTCAAAGTTACTTCATGTCCCTCTGGACATCGCTATTCTGGTAGCTACGCGTTTTCCATAACACTGAACTTACCAAGCCGCAGCAGCCATGGGGCTGCTGATGGCAGCATGACCACAGGTCCGGACAGGAAGGCCAGCATTACCACGTACTCCATCGGCATCCCGTGGCACGTCTGCAGCACGAACAGGGCCATCAGGCTCCTCGGCCCGATCACCTCCGCGGTCACAACGAATAGGGTCGTGTCTGTGGAACTTCTTTTCCAAATTGGACGAGAAATGACGTGTAACTACAGGGGGTCGCTTTTCCCAATGTTTTTTTGCTATATCCTTTTGTTTTTTGCGTCTTTTACAGTATGGTGTCAGTATGTTCCTCCATGTTTCTTTAGACATTTGCCAGCCATCGTTCCTCTATTTGCTTCGGTCTTGTGCCTCTTCTATGGTAAGACCATCCTTCATGTCTTGGTACGAGTAGATATTTGATGTCCATTTATGCGGGATCGCTTTTGCCAATCGTTTTTCGCAATTTTCTTTGGTCTTTTGTGTCTTCTAATGTAACATCTCCTTTGTGTCATATTTTAACAACAAACTGGTCTTAATCGTGTAAATTTACGTCACTTTGGACTTTCCCCATCCAAGTGTAGCTACTTGGATGGGGGAAAGTCCAAAGTTCTCGTCTCATTTGGCTCAACCTTGTCCGCGGAATCGCGGAATCGGATTTCCCAATCGTTTTTCGTTTGGTCTTTTGCGTCTTCTACAGTACAGCTGACGTATTTTCCATATATTCGCAGTCTTTCGCCACTTGCTTCGGTCTTTTATGTTTTCTACTGTAAAACCTATCTCTTTTATGTCACTTTAAATATTTGCCATTGATTTAGCTACCGGTATTCCACATCACTGAACTTACCAAGCCGCAGCAGCCCCATCAGCATGACCACAGCTCCAGACAGGAAGGCCAGCAGCACCACGTATTCTATCGGCATCCCGTGGCACGTCTGCAGCACGAAGAGCGCCATCAGGCTCGTCGGCCCGATGCTCACCTCCTTCACTGTTCCGAAGAACATGTACACGAGTGTACCTGTGAATGAGAAAGTATAATAATTTTCTCTGCTTTATGGAGACTGGGCAGAATGTCGCTAACCTGTGTTTCGAATACTATGCCAACGGGCTTATGATTGTGGATGTTTATCGTTCGCGTCACCTTATAACAAGTATAATTATATAGCGTGTGTATTTTATACGGGCGAATAATTAATCCAGCTATAATATCTGATCTGATCCTACAAATCGTATAAGATAATCATTTCCTAAAATTTTGTTGTTAATTAGGTGTAATCATTTTTCTAAAGTGCAACCCAGCAGCAATGTATGCCGTCCAAGTGACATGCCACTCGTACGACGTTTAGGTACTTGAAGGGTCAACGGAAAATGTCTAGTCAATTCAAATTTCTGAAGAAAATCAATCTTAATTTTAACGGAACAAGGTACGAATTTGTCCTGATTTTCATAAGATCTAGACATGTTTTTTCGCCAATCGCCATTAAAATATTCGCCCGTGTCTAATACACACGCTGTATATCCGCAAAAATCACACATACGATCAACTGTAATAAAAGCGGGTCCACCGCACGTTATCTGGGGGGTTAGACAAGTTGCCAATCGCTAACGCTTAATCGTCAATCGTAAACGAAAGGTAGCTGTCTTTGTCGCACTAATACGTAAGAGTGACAGAGAGGGAAAACTACGCAACGCTACTAAGCGTTAGCGATTGGCAACTTGGCTAAGCATCCTGTTCCGAGACTTCTGAGAAACTATCTTTTTGGTGGGGCCCTTACGGATTCACTTCGACATTGGGATCTTTTGTGTAAGAAGATAGTGTAGTGTAAAACTAAGAATACAGTGGAATAAAATTAATTGCGAAGGGTTACGGGTGTAAAACGAATTTGCTACGGGCCTCAGATGCTTAATTACTGTCTACAAAATTTGCATTTAAAACAACCCGGTAGTTTGGCGTGACATTAAGTAAATTACTTCTTTATGGGTATCGTCGTGTCCCGACTGCCGACTCTTGTTTGCTCACTAAATATCGTCACAGATTTAAATACAATTAGACACTACACCTACTTATTGGATGCTGTCAGCCTCCGTAGCTTAGTTGGTAGTGACCCTGTCCACGAAGCTGGAGGTTCCGGGTTCGAATTCCGGCGAGGGCATTCTTTGTGTACCTACTTATTTATCACAAATGTTTGTTCCTTGGTCATGGCTTTCTATGTATTTAAGTATCTATTATATATATCGTCGCCTGGTACCCACATCACAAGCCTTAATTGAGCTTACCGTGGGACTAGGTCGATTTGTGTAAAATGTCCCAAGATATTTATTTATTTACTAGTAGGTACACGCGCGATACAACGCATCTTATGTTCAGTCATATCCTGCAAAATACCATTAAAAAAATACCAACAAAATTAATATGTTTCGTGACCATGAATATTGCTAAGGTTCCTCAAATATTGCCATATTAATAATCTTATCGTAGAATTAGAACAATGGGCTTCAAACACAGATAATATTAGTACATAAGTTTAGCGCGCACTAATGCATCAGAAAGTTTGATTAGGTACCTACACGTAGCCGTTATTTAGGACTCAATAAAAAAACTGGCCAAGAGCATGTCGGGCCAAGCTTAGGGTTTCGTAGTTATTCAAAAAAGGCTGGGCCAATTATGTTCGAAATAATTTTATTTTAAATTATTCTATAAGCCCACTATTCCTGATTTTTGGACCTATGGATCAAAAGTTAGGGGGGGGGGGGGGGGACAATATTCTTTCTTCTGGAGCGCTTACCTCCGAAAATATTGACTTTAGAAGAAGACTTTTTTTAAGACCCTTATTATTTTTAAGAGACCTATTTAATGATACCCCACACTATAGGATTACATGAAATAAAAATAATCATCCCCACTTCACCAGTTGGGGAGGTACCCGAAAAAAACTTTTTTTCTAATTTTTATTCTAACACTTTGTTGGCATGATTAATATGTTTACCTGTACCAAATTGCAGATTTCTAGTATTAACGGCCACTGAGCTATGCTGCGGACAGACGGACATGGCGAAACTATAAGGGTTCCGTTTTTGCCATTTTGGCTACGGAACCCTAGAAAAGATCGTTTCCATTGTGTTAGACTAGAAAGTTCGTAGTACAAATTTTAAGAATGACGTTAGGTTTTGTTTTCGGTTTAATACCTACGCACGTATGTATGTAATGTATGGATAGGTACTTACTTCATTGTTGACATTTCTAGATGGATACCTAGGTGCTGCAATTACCATTTCAAATTCAAAGTGATATCAATATCTTAACTCTCGTCGTACTTATAATAATTACTAATACAATAGACACCTAGGTAGGTGGGCTAATATTTAAGCTAGCTATGATACGACAAATCACCTTAATAGAATAGGTACCTACTTATATTTTCCAAATACTGTTGAATTGTTGTTGTCTGCACATCGGATTATTTACTAAACTGGGTAATTAAAATAAAAAAACAAGTATTTTGTATAAGTAGATTATTTTAAGTAATTTTTTTCTGTATAAGTAGAAATTAAAACAAAATTAACGTCATAATTTTTCAGTTACCAAGTTAAATTTCAGTCAGATTACCAGTTAAATAAAAAAATTATACCAAACATTTAGTCGGGGAATAATTTCAAATATTAAATTCGCTCTGCCTCCCTGTGAGCACTCGAAAAAATCATCTCTAATTCGATAATTCCACTAGTTATTATTCAATTAGGCACAGTAGCTAACCGCCTGATTTTTTCGCATTAGTGTCTTTCGTCTGTCATTTGAAGTTTTATTGTGAACTATAGTTGCAGATTCCTAAGAATGAACTATTGACAGTTATAGATTAAACCTTATTAATATGAGGGTAAGGTCGATATTCTTAATGTCATACCTATATAAGGCTCATTTCAAAACTGTCAAAAGTTCATTCTTAGAAATCTGCAACTATACAGTGTCTAGTCTGACATTACCCATGAACGAAGAATACAGTCCATAGTGCACTGGCAGCGAAGCTAACGCAGCATACGCGATGCTTTGAGGCACCAGCGTCAGACCCAGTGTGATGCCAGCTACCAGGTCCGCCACCGCAGTCAGTCGGGTGTACCGCGGTGCCCATGAAATTATTGGCAGACGACGTTCTAGTGCTCTACGCCATCCACCGCTTGCCTTGTTCTTCGGGAACGGAGTCTCTTCTTCAATGTCCATATTTAGCACGTAATGTAACTAGCCCTTTCTGACATTAACGAGATGAGAAGGTTGTAAAAAACGCTTGCGGATTCTTGGTAAAAACACATACAAATGAAAGTCCTCGCTTGATGATTGAAAGAGTTAACGCGTGAGCAGTTTGTCACTGTTGAGGAATCAATGAAAGTAATTTATATTGTTTTCCTTAATTCACAATAGATTCCACGTCTAGTGTGGGTCGGCCGAGATCGCGACTGGTCCAGTTGGCAGTTATCGTCTGCGTAACTCGGTACACAGTTATCAGGTGAATACAGGCTTAGTTTGTGTACTCGGGGTTGATTGATGAATGAAACGTTTAAATAGTAGTGGTTCTGTAGTATTACTTCTTAGAAACGTATATTACTGCCGATTAATAATTTGGGTCTGCCGATTAATAGTTCGGCCGCGTTGTGACGGCAGTAAGAATACATTTGTTGCCACCCTAACTCCTCCTGCGGGTGTCGTAAGAGTCGACTAAGTGTTTGAAGTGTCAATTGCCATTATTTGATAAAAGATTGATGATGGGCAACAGCGTCATCATAGTGGACAAATTACTGCGATCGCCAATCCGCTTGCCCAGCGTGGCAATTATGGGCATTTACCTCCTAATGCGACTATACGCATAGTTAATAGGAGAGTCCAGCAGTGGACTATCATATGCTGATGAATAATTTGGGTATATAATTAACAGAGTTCGAAGATAGTGACCCTACTTGTTTGATACGACTTGTTACCTGTATCATAATTAGTATGAAAATAGCTCACCTTATTTCCCAGGCTTCGCATATGATTGGTGCGACGACTGCAACTGTATGCCGCTACGAGATAAACTTCCCGTCTTTATTCTTTAACCTTTTGAACGCCAATGACTGATATATTGGCACCGCCGGTTCAACTCCAAAGACCGATATGTCATAGTACACAGATCAGTACAGGGTGTTTTTTACAGTTCCGTTAAATTGGACAGTTTACTTGGGACATTAATGCCCTGGCCACGACATCGCTCTAAGGCGACCGGCTTAGCGGAAAATGTATGGTGCTCCCTCTCGAATATACCCATATCGGCATCCCGCTCCAACTCCTGGATTCGCTCGCCGCTTGTCGCCTTAAGGTGCGTTCAAACTAAAAGAGCATTCGCTGTTCTAACCTCCCACTCTACGAAATTCGATCGGTACCTACTCAAAAGCTGATTGGTTGATTTCGAAGAACGGGCGCTAGAACAGCGAATGCTCTTTTGGTTTAAACGCACCTTTAGACCAATGTCGTGGCCAGAACGTAATAGAAGTTGCCTGGTATATCGGCATTTATTAATTTCGTAAAAAAATGTTTTTTTTTTTCGTTTTCATACATAATAATTAAAATGGTAAGTGTGAGAGAACCTTAAGAATAAGATCTCCGTGACTGACGGCACA
Source organism: Thaumatotibia leucotreta (assembly GCA_025490895.1). Taxonomy (NCBI): domain Eukaryota; kingdom Metazoa; phylum Arthropoda; class Insecta; order Lepidoptera; family Tortricidae; genus Thaumatotibia; species Thaumatotibia leucotreta. The sequence goes on from JALPQI010004788.1 coordinate 24,773, forward strand.
GGTCAAAATAAGTAAACATTAGGATGTAATAAAGATTGACAACTTGATACTTGGTCAGTCATTAAAATATTTTTTTTAACAACTTGATAACAGTAAGAGTAGCTATAACGAGATAAGACACTAGTTTCTTAGAAAAAATGATTATTGTTTACCTAAATAAGCTTCCCTTTAATTTAATGGAAATCAATAAAAACACGGTGTATAAACCGCCACGCAAGTTCAAAATAGGTTATTTTGTTGACTTGACGTTTCAGAGGCAGCTTTTGTATTTGACGTGGCTTCAAAAAGGCTAACTATGTTAAAATTAAACCCTAAGGTAACTTCGGCCTTATAGTTTCATTTTTCAATTTATTGAGCGCAAAAATACCGATTAGAGACGAAGTGGTCGCCATGGCCGAAATGGTCTAATCATAGTAACAATAGGATCGAAAACAGATGTAGAAGGCCTGTTGAGTTGAGCTACTAATCTTAGTTCTGTACTTTTTTTAAATTGCTATTATTAAAAATGTTTGTCTTCCTTTTTCTTGCCAACATGGTTACCAGACACAGTTGGCTTAGATGGCCTTTCCTTATATTGCTGTGCCGGTAGGAATTCTTAGCAAATAAGACGTGATGAGATTATTGACTGAAATTTACTTTACTGCTTTCCTAACCTATAAACCAGGATAACTAGTTTTGAAAATGTCAATCAATTGTTTACCTACTTTATCATCCTCCAAATAGTTTTACACGTTGAATGACATTTTTAAAAGTAAGTAGTTATTGCGCTTTTGGTTATAGGAGGGCCGATTTGCTACGAAATTGTTGTGAAATGTGTAGTTATCATAATAGAACGTAATTTTGATAATTTTATGATACAATAAATAACCTACTTAGTTAGCTAAAAACGTAAAAACAGTATTGCAAACGGTCCTTTTTATCGTCCTTCCAAGTTTTTGACGAATTTTGGCACACGAGAGGTTACGAAATTATTGGATTATAATGTTCAATATTACCCTCCCCCTGATTTTCTGAAGGGGTCGAAACATGTCGAGCAACCATCGACTTAAATCACAAATTTACTTTTGTTAATTATTTTAATAGGAACAGGACAAAAAAATAAATAACATAAATAAATAACAGGCAAGTTTCAGTTCATAAATATATTGTCAGTCAGCGTCCGCCGATAACCATCTTCATTAGTAACAATACAATAAATCATTAAGCTCAGGTACTTAAACTAGATTCCCTTACCCATATCTAACTTTTATTTACAATACCAAAATCTAATCCGCAGCGCCGGTTAAAACACAAATGCATATGATTGCAAATATTATATAAATAAAATAAATTAATAACAATTAAATAAATTGTAAGACCGGACGCCGCGCTAAAACGAAATTTCCAAGCACCGATAGGTTTAAATAAGGTACGGAACATCGCGAAATGCGTTGGTGAAAGATACTCTATGGTTTGATCTAGCCTAGGTGACATTTACTTCACTTTCTGCATGATGAGGTCTATCTTTTCGTCGCAACGCGGACTCATCCCTCTGTGGACAATATCGAATAAGTCAGTATTAGTTTCATTTTATTTTCTGAGTGTACATTCATATTTTGTAGATGAGAACAACAAGGTATTTTAGTCGGAATTGGCGGCGTCGACAAAGGTAATTCTTTTATTTGCAACTGCTGGCAACGAATAGTACATTGGGAGAAGCCTATGTTATGCCTGGCAATGCGGATGTCAACTGGAGTCTCAAGCGTCAATAGGTATACCTGTACTATATACAGAGGATGTATCTTTAGTTGTCAAGCGACGGTCCCAATCCCAACTATTACTTACGTGTGTTCTGCATAGCTGCTGGATCCAGATCTAAGATCCAAGACTACCTGATTGACAGCTGGTATTCAGATCTATAAATATCACGCAGTGGTATCTGTTAGCCCTGTTACCAACATATCTCCAGATGGTTCAGACCTGCTTTTAAAAGGTGTATCACATGTACCAACGATTGCTCGGAAAAGTAGCTCTTCTCACAGACCGAGCAGTTGACGTATGACCCAGGCTTCTGTGGAAAATACGGATATACCTGTAGTTGTCAAGCGCCGTTCCCTTCCCAATCCCAACCATCGTCTGCATATGCTGTTGCTGATATTAAGAGATCTAGCTTGAAGACCCGACTGGCGGCACAGCTGGTATTCAGAAGACGTATTAGCTTATTACGATAGTCAGTCCATACCGAAGCATAACCTATGGACCGATTGCTCGGTAGCTCTTCAACTCTCCAGCAGTAGACGTGTGACCTAAAGTCTATAGAGGATATTGTACATTTATGTATAGTATACCTGTAGTTGTCAGGCGGCGGTCCCACCATGTCCCACATGTCGACCCGGGTATGTCGTTAAACTACGTCCAAAACCACCGGTGGATGGGCAGCAGCATCCCTGTAATGCGGTGTACAAAACTGCGATCGCCAACCCGCCTGCCAAGCGTGGCGATTATGGCAAAACCCCCCCCCTAAAATATGATGAGTACAACAAAAAAATGGCCCCGAGGTTCCGGCGACTCCCAGTGCTCTGGCTTTGGTAGCGGTCAGGGCACTAGCGGAGTCAGGGGTGCGAAGAATCTCCGGCGAAGATCCGGCTACCACCACCGACAACCTTTGGCCCTGGCAACACTAAACACGCGCACACTGCGGACAGACGAGAGATTGGCTGAGCTCGAGGAGGACCTGAGCAGGTTACGATGGGACGTTATTGGGCTATCGGAAGTCCGAAGAGAGGGTGAGGACACGATAACCCTCAAGTCCGGTAACCTGCTCTATTTCCGGGAGGGCGACCAACAGTCCCAAGGAGGTGTCGGGTTCCTCGTCCACAAGTCCCTCGTGAGCAACGTGGTGAAGATCGAGAGTGTGTCAACTAGGGTGGCGTACCTTATACTCAGAGTATCCAAGCGGTACTCGTTGAAGGTCATACAGGTCTACGCTCCGACTTCTTCACACTCCGACGAAGAGGTAGAAGCTGTGTATGAGGACATATCAAAAGCCATGGACAGTCCTGAAACCTACTTTACCATCGTTATGGGGGACCTAAATGCGAAATTGGGCAAGCGGAACGATGATGAGCTGAGAGTGGGGCAATTTGGGGTTGGGTCTCGTAATCACCGGGGTCACTTACTGGCCAGTTTTATGGAGAAGGAGGGACTCTATATGATGAACTCCTTTTTCAAGAAGCGAGAACACAGGAAGTGGACCTGGATGAGCCCAGATGGTGCAACCAAAAACGAGATTGACTTTATCATGTCGACTAAGAAGCATATATTTAATGATGTCTCTGTGATCAACGCGGTTAAAACCGGAAGCGATCACCGCCTTGTAAGGGGCATATTAAATATAAGCATCAAGCTAGAGCGATCTCGATTGATAAAGTCTACGCTCCGACCAGCACCGACCCAACTTCAAAACCCCGAGAGCTTCCAGCTCGAACTGCAAAATCGTTTCGATTGCCTTCCCAGCGACGTGGATGTGGATGAGTATAACGACGGGTTTGTCGCAGCTGTCCATTCCACTGGGTCAAAGTTCTTTAAGACCCAGCGGAAGAAAGGCAATAAGAGGCTCTCTGATCCAACTCTAAAGCTCATGAAGGAAAGGAATGAAATGGTTCTACAGTCCCCAGAAGATGCCGCATTATATCGCCGGCTCAATAGACAAATCTCCAAGTCGATCACCCGCGACATACGCCAATTTAATACCAACCGGATTAAAGAGGCTATTGACCGGAACAAAGGCTCTAAAGTTTTTGCGAGATATTTGTCTATTGGTCAGAGCTGGCTCGCGAAGCTGAAGACTGGGGACGGTAGGATAGTTTCATCCAAACCTGAGCTTTTGAGTGAGATAGAGAGCTTTTACGGACAGCTGTACACATCAACACTAAGACCCATCTCCAATTTAGCTAACGACCCACGAGCTAAATTGACTCGACACCATACCGAAGATATACCGGACGTCAGCCTGTACGAGATTAGGATGGCTCTCAAACAACTTAAAAACAATAAGGCACCAGGCGATGACGGAATAACAGCCGAACTCCTGAAGGCGGGTGGAAAACCAGTCCTTAGGGCCCTTCAAAAGCTGTTTGATTCCGTCATCTCTAGAGGCAAAACGCCAAAGGCATGGAACAGAGGTGTGGTGGTGTTGTTCTTCAAAAAAGGTGACAACACCCTGTTGAAGAACTACAGACCCATCACACTTCTGAGCCATGTCTATAAGTTGTTTTCGAGAGTCATCACAAACCGTCTCACACGCAGGCTCGACGACTTCCAGCCTCCTGAACAAGCCGGTTTCAGAAAAGGCTTCAGCACCGTAGACCACATACACACGCTTCGTCAAGTTATACAGAAGACCGAGGAGTATAACTTGCCCCTCTGCTTAGCGTTTGTGGACTACGAAAAAGCCTTTGATTCGATCGAGACGTGGGCTGTACTACAGTCTCTCCAGCGGTGCCAAGTAGACTACCGGTACATTGAAGTGCTGAAGTGCCTGTACGAGAATGCCAATATGTCAGTTCGCCTCCAGGATCGGAACTCGAAACCAATTCCATTGCAGCGGGGAGTAAGACAAGGAGATGTTATCTCTCCTAAATTATTCACCGCTGCACTGGAAGATGTTTTCAAGGTTCTGGACTGGAGGGGATATGGCATTAACATCAATGGCGAGTACATCACTCACCTTCGGTTTGCCGACGATATAGTAGTCATGGCCGAGACCATGGAGGACTTAAATACTATGCTCGATGATCTCAGTAGAGTCTCTGAAGATGTTGGTCTTAAGATGAACATGGACAAAACGAAGATCATGTCGAACGTCCATGTGATACCAACTCCAGTGAAAGTTAGAAACTCTACACTCGAAGTTGTTGACGAATATGTATACCTGGGACAAACAGTCCAGCTGGGTAAGTCCAACTTCGAGAAGGAGATCAATCGTCGAATCAGACTTGGTTGGGCGGCGTTCGGGAGACTACGCAATATCTTCTCGTCCAATATACCGCAGTGTCTCAAGTCGAAAGTCTTCGACCAGTGTGTGTTGCCAGTGATTACTTACGGATCTGAAACGTGGTCGTTTACTATGGGACTCATTAGGAGGCTCAGAGTCACTCAACGAGCGATGGAGAGGGCAATGCTCGGCGTTTCTCTGCGAGATCGCATCAGGAATGACGAGATCCGCAGAAGAACGAAAGTGACTGACATAGCCCGAAGAATCGCCAGGTTAAAGTGGCAGTGGGCTGGCCATATTGCCCGGAGGACCGATGACCGGTGGGGTCGGCGTGTTCTCGAGTGGCGACCACGCACTGGACGGCGCAGCGTGGGAAGGCCCCCCACAAGATGGAGCGACGACCTGGTAAAGGTTGCGGGTGTCCAATGGATGCGGACAGCTCACGACCGATCTTTGTGGAACTCTCTGGGGGAGGCCTATGTCCAGCAGTGGACGTCAATTGGCTGATGATGATGATGATGATGATGGTCCCACCATAGCGACCAGCTGCCCCACTTCAGCGGAGTGGTGCGCGAGACGCGCCAAGGCCGTGACTGCCCTGAAGAGCAGCTCTTCCGCTGGTGCTCTTCCCAAGAGTTGACGTGTAACCTAGGTTTCTGTCGAGGATACCTGTAGTCAGGCTCCGTTTCCAATCCGAACTATCGCCTGTATACGCTATTGCTGATATTTAGGGATCTAGCTTGAAGACCGACTGGCACAGCTGGTATTCAAAATACCTGTTAAGATCCTGCAATAGAAGACATTGTTACCCAATCATACTGACGTTACCTATGGACAAACTGCTGACTGATAGCTCAGCAGCTCTTTCACAGACTCCATCAGCATTCGTGTCACCTTTGATCTTCTGTAATGATCCTGTAGTTGTCAAGGGATATGCCTAATACCAACCATAGCTTACATGTGTTCTGCATAGCTGGTGAAACCAGGATCTAAGCTTAAAGACTACCCGACTGGCAACTGTGTATCCCCTGTACCACCGATTGCTCGGAAAAGTAGCTCTTTCACCGACTCTTCAGCAGTAGACGTGTGACCTAAAGTCTACAGAGGATATTGTACATCTATGTATACCTGTAGTTGTCAGGCGGCGGTCCCACCATAGCGACCAGCTGCCCCACTTCAGCGGAGTGGTGTGCGAGACGCGCCAAGGCCGCGACTGCCCTGAAGAGCAGTTCTTCCGCTGGTGCTCTTCCCAGGAGTGGACAGGATATACCGATACGGGATACCGGGATACCGATATGGGATACGCTATTGCTGATATTTAGATCTAGCTTGAAGATCGACTGGCACAGCTGGTATTCAAAATATATAGATCCTGCAATAGAAGACATTGTTACCCAATTCATACTGACGTGTTACCAATGGACCGACTGCTAACTGATAGGCGATAGCTCAGCAGCTCTTTCAGACTCCAGCAGCATTCGTGTCACCTATGATCTTCTGTAATGATATACCTGTAGTTCTCAAGGGATATGCCTAATACCAACCATAGCTTACATGTGTTCTGCATAGCTGTTGGATCCAGGATCTAAGCTTAAAGACTACCCGACTGGCAACTGTGTATCCCCTGTACCACCGATTGCTCGGAAAAGTAGCTCTTTCACCGACTCTCCAGTAGACGTGTGACCTAAAGCCTATAGAGGATATTGATTTGTGTATACCTGTAGTTGTCAGGCGGTGGTCCCACCATAGCGACCAGCTGCCCCACTTCAGCGGAGTGGTGCGCGAGACGCGCCAAAGCCGCGACTGCCCTGAAGAGCAGTTCCTCCGCTGGTGCTCCTCCCAGGAGTTGCAGCAACGCCATGGCCAGCTCCACTGACACGTCGTCGAACACCTGGAACAGGGCGTCACGACAGAACGGAGCGAGGAAACAAATCTGACAGATTGGGGTTTCCGTTTTCTCAGAACGGAAACACGACCTGTCCTGTCTTATGCAATTTTACTTTTTTTATGTTACGTTCTCTTGAGTCACCCTTAAAATCGCAGTTCAATAGCATTCTTTACAAAACTTATATTTTATGACAGTTACGTGGCCTTTTCAAGGACTTCACCCACTAATCATGATAGTATAGCGTGAAGGATACTTTCTTCTAGCAAACTATACAACTGTTATCCCATGGGTGATGTGACAGAATAACAACAAGAAAAAGTGATTGACCCATAATCAGAGGTTAATGCTAACTCTTTTTGCTAGTGCCTCATTTTTGGCATTTTCGTAAGTGTTCATTCGCTACCGATTTCATCAACCATAGTTACCAATCCGCGTGCCCAGCGTAAGGCGCGGATCCAGGGGGTAATGGGGGCACTTCACTCTGGACTTATGTATGCCTAGGTGCTGTTTTGTGTCCCCCTCCCCTCAACGAAGTCCTGGATTCGCGCCTGCCCAGCGTGGCGATTATGGGAATTACCTCCTAATACGCCCATACGCACAAGTAATAGGAGAGGCCTATGTCCGGCAGTGTCTGATATCAGGTTGTTTGATGCTTTAACCCTTAAATGCATGACCTTAACAAAGATTTATTCAAGTTTGAATTCTGACGGGTTGTCAATAGAGTCGAGAATAGATGACGCATATATACATCACTATGCATTTAAGGGTTAATAGTAGCTGCCTATCGCTTTCAAATTATCTTTTTATCCAATTTAACAAAAAGCGATATACGTATTTCATATAGTTAATAACGTACCACACATCAAAAAATAGCACTGTATAAATTACAGTCATATATTATTGTCTCAAGGGTAAAGTGAAGGTCACACATTACCTAACTTATACGACAATGCTTCTGTCAACAATTAGTGCAGTAAATACAGGAGAGGTTTGCTTTGCGTAATGACGGGTCATAAACCGCTCTGTCTTGATAAGGGTATTCTTAAAAATGCCTCTGGGAAAAGCCCGTAGGCACTAGTGCCACCAACGAATAATAGATGAGCTATAGATTATTTTCTTGCCCAAGAAACGAACAAAAGATATCGCGTGTACGACGAATAAGCAACATATATTTATTTTCAAAACTACAATTTATGTACATAGATTAAATTACAAATGGAGTGCAAAATCCTTTCTATTCGGCTTTTAACGGAAACGCCCGAATTGATCTCCCTGTCTCAATTAGCTTCAGTGCAATACATGCTAAACTTCATTCTGACAGCAATATGAATTCGGATGTTTCCGTGAAAAGCCGACGAGAAAGGATTTTGCACTACATCTGTACTTAACCTAACCTATATCTAAGATGGGCCCTTGTGGCATTGTACCGAGGATGCTGGCGGCATTTCCTCGCTGTATCGCAATACTGATGCGTTGTGCGAGGAAGTCGCCAGCTCTTCGGTTACATATATTATATTAGGACTCATATTTTAGGGCTCATAACACCTGCCACCCAGATGCCTATTAAAAGGTCTCCTCAAACAAATTTTATTTCCGCCACAATTCATTCAAAATTTACTGGCCAATTTTATTGTCTAAACGGCTTTTAAATTATAAGGGCTGGCGAATTCCTTCGACAACGTATCAGCAGTGCGATACAGCGAGGAAATGCCGCCTGCATCCGCAGTACAATGCCACAAAGGTTTTAATTATTGTTTATTTATTTTCTTTGTAAAGAAGTTATTGTCATTTCATTTCTAGGAATTCACTAATAACGTTACGGTATAGTGTACGATTATTATGATTAACAAAGCAAACAAATATGTTGGCACGTTGATTAGGAAATTACGCATACTTAGTATTGTTATAGAAGCGGGCATAATATTTACTAGTAACTGTTAAATGTCCATTGTTATTTTATTAACCTCTTGAATGCCAAGAACCACTAAAGCGACCGTGTGTTAACTGTTTTGCTGTCAGATAAGGTTTATTTTCTTTGCATATATTCTGCTGGATGCAGGTCGCATCTAACCGGTACATGTGGAGGTCCAGAGGGGAGGCCTATGTTCAGCAGTGGACGACTTATGGCTGAGATGATAATGATGATGAAGATTTATTTTCGTTGTTCATTAGTAGAGATGGGCCATTTTTTTAAAGTTAACACACTTTTTTGTAACATAGGTATTTTTATATGATCGGAAATCATATTAAAAGTTTCAAATAAAAAAAAAATGGGGTGACAAACTTTGAAAAAAAAATGGCCCCGATATTAGTGTGTATGTCACATTTCTATTCGAGACGGAAGGCGTTTAACCTTTTCGACGCCATTCCTCTCGCATCAAATTGTGACATACACGCCAGTATCTCTACTAATGAACAACGAAAATAAACTTTATCTGTCAGCAAGACTGTTGCTTTGACATCATACTCGATGACCACTTTAGTGGCTGCTGGCGTGGTAGGCAGGACAATATACGGCCACTTTAGTGGTTCTTGGCGTTGAAAAGGTTAATATTCCTAGTTAAAACCCATGGACGCTGTTTTTAATTATCCTTAACGTCACAGTGAAGCCGTATCCAACTGATAAACATATAAAACTTGACACCCTGAAGCCTACTGAGAATTTCATATTTTATCGCTGTAACTTATTGTTCTATATTTAGGTATTTAAATAGTTCGTTCCTATAATACAAGAGACTCGTTTAAATTGATGAAGTAAGAGCTGTGCAAAAATAAACAACGATACGTCGTTGCAAAGCGAAAGAACTAATGCCACATAATACCTCCGTATCTCCGCAATCAATGTCATTATTATGTCATAAACGTTGGTTTATTTGACATGTTTGCTGGTTGTCGGTGCAATTTTTAGCTTCCTTCTGGCACTTAAATTATGTCTATCAAGCCATTCGACCTTAAAAATTGTATAAGTAGGTACCCCAGATATACAAGGTGCCCACGAGGAAAGGGAAAAATTCTAACAGTATATTCCTGAGACTTAAAGAAGCAAAAAATGTTAAAGGAGTTTTGGTCAAATCTGCAACAAAAAAAAATTTTTTTTTTTTGTTGTTTTGAAAGCGTTAATACACAAAAAAAGGAATTTATGAATCAAACTATCGCAAAAAATGTACTTTAAAGTTTTTTTTTACATTTGCTAGGTAATTCAAAATATTTTTGTTCATTTGATTTCTGTCAAATAAGTGTGACAGGACTAAGACAACATGGTGACAAAATCGTTTCATAAAATGCGTTTATCATAGCGTAACGGTCTAAAACGGTTTTAAGAAAAAAACAAAGTTTCTCTTAAAATAGACTGAATCCAGAAAACTTCATATGATATTTTTAACTTCAAATTTGGTCAGAAATCCTCTGTTGAATTTTTTCCCTTTCCTCGCGGGCACCCTGTAGATACTTATTGATATTAGTGGCATAATGACAAAGTTCTCGTCTTTTGAGCTAACTCTCGAAAGTCTTCAAATGCGGATTTTGTATTTTTTGCTTCTAGATGACAATTTTTTTTTCTATACCTACTACCTACTCAAATTAATTGTCAGACTTACCTGTTAACGGTACCTGGGTTTTAGGATGAATATGATGATTAGTTGATTACTTTTAAAAAGAAAATGTAAGTAGAAAATAGAAAATGGACGTAATGAATTAGACTAAAATACTTACACAATTAGATGACCTTGAATGAACATACAATATTAATTTATTATGTTTTATATGTACATAAGCAATCATGCTCTAAATACAGATAATGTCAGAGTTAAGAATGACAATTGACGTACAAATGTATACTCTTGCGCAGGACATAGTGAAAATTAAACAAAAAAATGTTGACACGGGGATGGGTTTTATTTCATGCATTGCAGCTCAAAAGATATACGATCATGAAGTGTTTATTCATTCTTGGTTATGTTTTTTAATAGAATGAGTGGAGAGTGTTTATCGGGAAAGTTTTCCGAATAACAGTAATAACTGGTTGTGCGACATAACCATTCAAAACAGTAGGAATCATGGCCGACGTCTACGAACAAATAAAACTTGGCAGTAGCATGCCATACTAAATCGCCTTTCAAAACGGCCCTGAATTTTAGTTGACAAATGTCACCCCCTCTTCAATGCATCACGGTAGTGAATTTCAATGTCAACCTAAAAAAATTAAAACCGTTACTTAAAAATAGTTGTCGTTGGTCCATCAAAGTTTTGATTGGCTATAATTCTATAAACATTTGTCAAAGATGTTGCGCCGAAATATGCGCGGTGTTAAGAAAAGCGCTATGTTTTGCCCATCTTTTCACAATTCAATTGTTTTTGGGGGCATTTTTGAGCTGGCGTTAGACGTCCATGTTATATATGGTCGCAGACTGAGATAATAAATATTATCGACCCAGCCTCCGGGGGCTAGAAATGTTATAAATAGCTGCTTTTGAACTAAAACGTTCAGAAAACTACCCTTAGATGAAAAATTAATCCAATTAGGAGTTGTGCGGTCAATAATACCAGCAAACTGTCAAGGCAATTATTGAGAGGGACAGAGAGAGAGATCTTTATTTGCATCCAATGTATTATATACACTATATACACTATATAAGGTCCTAATTTATTAGATGCAGATATTTTTACAGCTGATAGTACTCGGTCTCTGGAGTATATTAAACCGTGAAACATTATAGCTTTTACGATGTTTTTTCTGAGAAAACGGAAAAACAAATTTGCTACGTAAAAACACCCTGTTAAATGAAAAGTCATTAAACAGATTCTAGTACCTCTTTTACGTTACCACTTAACTGGAACTGGCCACTTCACGTCGATAAATTAAATACTTTATTGTCGATGTCATGTTATTTTCAGTTGGATTGTGTCGTTTGATGACATGACAGACAGTGTTATTGTGACATGTGATAATGCACATGATGATTTTTTTTAGACGAAATTATAATTATTTTTTTTTGTTAGGAAAATGAAATCAATAAAGTTACATGAAAAGATTTCTTAATTTATATTTAAAGTTAATTATTTTAATGTAAAGTATCATGTGTTAAAATATCTGCAACTAATAAATTAGGACGTTATATACAGGGTGTCCCAAGATTATGGGACGTAAAGGGAAAGTACCTTAAATATTGTAGATAGGATATTTGGCTGAAAGAAGACTTAATTTTATTTTAAAAATTAATTAATACTGCATTCAAAAAAAATCTAAAAAAATCTAGCTTTTTCTAGGCATCGAATCTACTTTAGTACGAAACATTTTTTTTTTCGTTATAGTATAATGTCATTCGAAAGAAAGAATAAAAAATAACAATTTTTCTTAAGAAACATAGTATCTAAAACTAAAAGAATAACAAAAAATGTTAGGTTTAAAATTCGAAAACAAAATGTAGCTGGTTCGATTTCCGGGTGAAGCAAGTAATTTTTTGAAAATTTTTGAATGCAGTTATATTTGCCTTTAAAAATAACATAAAGTCTCCTTTCAGCAAAATATCCTATCTACAATATTTAAGGTACTTTCCCTTCACGTCCCATAATCATGAGATGCCCTGTATACCCCAATAGCTGTAAATGGAGCCTTGTAAGGTATTGCAATTCCTTGAATTCTACAACAAGAGAAAACTTGTTATCCACCTATATTGTAATTTTTATTAGTTTCATTTAAAGAAAACTAGTATCAAACAAACTTTTTTCGTTGTTCAGCCGAGACGTTGGCGTGCAGTCTCTAACACAAGAGGGAAAGGTTAAGAATGTAGATAGCATAAGCCTTCAGGACAGTTAAAGCCTGTACCCAGTGGTGGGTGGCGGGTGGCAGGTGGGTGGTGGTTGGCAGGTGGTGGGTGGCAGGTGGGTGGCAAGTGGGTGGTGGTT
>JALPQI010004789.1:0-75962 GCA_025490895.1 Thaumatotibia leucotreta
CTGAAATAACTTGTCCAGTATATCGATTTAAACTTTCACGATTATCACTCATATTTTAACGACAAACGGGTCTTAAGTCTGCCTGCAACCACTGGTGTAGATAACGTCATACCCGAAACGTCAGGATAAAATTAAACGTAAGTTGACGCGATTAAGATCCGTTTGTCCTTAAAATATAACCTGTCCAATTTGTCATATGTAACATTTGGCCGTGTGGCGACGGCAGAAAGAATACATTTGTCACCACCCCAACTCCTCCTGCGGGTATCGTATAGTCGACTAAGGGATTGAAGTGTCACTGACCATATTTTATTAAAGATTGATGATGGGCAGTAGCGTCATCATAGTAGCGATTATGGGCATTTACCTCCTAATGCGTCTATACGCATAGTTAATAGGAGAGGCCTACATCCAGCAGTGGACTATCATAGGCTGATGATGATGATGGTGATGAATATTTCATTACAAGTTTCAGAAAATAGAAATATTATTGTCTTTCAAGCAGCGCTCAAGTGCTCAAACCCGAGTAGTGTTGTTACACGCCCCCACGACACATCGGAGACGTTAGAGCCGCCCGAGCGAGACTCCTGCGCAGATGTCCGCGCATCTGTGCTGTCACTGACCCGGTACTTGACCCTTGAGGTATAAAACATAAGTTATATAAAGAATATAAAGAAGTATAGATATAGAAGATGTACAAGATACATTGCATAAAATCGAAAAAAATATTACGATTATTAAGGTGCATTCAGACCAAACGAGCATTTGCTATTCTAACCCCCTACTCTACGAAATTCGATCGTTACACAAAACGTGATTCGTTGATTTCGTAGAGTGGGGGATAGAATAGCGAATGCTCGTTTGGTCTGAATGCACCTTTAGGAAGAAAATAGGCTGTTTTCAGGAGAATATAACATTTCTGACGACTGCATAACCTATCAATAAGAAAAAGACAGGTCTGCATGATACAGTAGGTACTCGTAAATCGAGGTTCCGTTCTTTTTTTATTGTACCAAAAATAGACCTAACGAATTTTTTTGTTAATCATCACTAAATATTCTACATAACTCTAGATAGTATAGTACAGTTTATTAGTATAAAACAAAGTCGCCTTTTCTGGCCCTATATCCCTATCTATGTATAGCTAAATCCAAAACTACAGAACAGATTTTGACGCGATTTTTTTTATAGATAGAGTGATTCAGGAGGAAGAATTTAGTATCAGTATTATACTAATATATAGATATATATATATATATATATATATTAGTATATGATATATATATATATATCGTATGACTAGCGACACGCTCCGGCTACAATACTGATACTAAATTCTAATATAAATATAAATTATATATATATATATATATATATATATATATATATATATATATATCGACGGTGGAAAAGAGAAACCTGTTAAGCGACATTTTGGTAATTGTCCAGGAGAGCGTTTTAAAGTTTTATTTTTAGGAAAAAAAATCGTATCACATCATTGATATTGACCTAAGAATTCTCCGAAACGAGCCTTTAAGCGACGCTACGGTTTATAAATAAAATTATTTTAGTCAGAAAAGTGTCGCTTACAGGGCAAGGTAATTTGTATGACATGCAATTAACCGACAACAGTAGCACTTGAAAAAAAAAACTTAAGCGACTATGTATATAAATATGTGTATGCTTAAGTGACACTGTCTAAATTTTAGTCAATAATTGAGTCGCTTAACATCCCTATCTTTAAATTCGACCATTATTTCATTATACCTTAAGCAACATTGAAGTCGTCAGATCTCAGTATTACTTGGCTTAAACGACGCAGAAAAAAAAGCCGGTTCCGTCGATATATAAAACTCATTTTTGACCAAAATGTCGCTTAAAGGGTTTCTCCTTTCCACCGTCGATATATATATGTATGTGTTCTTTAAGAATTTAGGGTATCATAAATTCAAATATGTATTAGATACTGAGATGTGTAAAGGTTAAGATCAAACGAGCGAAAGCTCATTCTATCCCCCACTCGACGAAAACAACGAATTTCGACGAATCACGTTTTGTGTAACGAACGAATTTCTTAGGTACCGGTCTCACTGCAAGCTACTAAGCTATGAACTATCGGCTATAACACGAACAAAAGATACGCTTGTGGTGAGATCAGTGCCATACAGTGGGGGATAGAATGAACATTCGCTCGTTTGATCTAAATCCACCTTCAGATGTGTTTAAAGTATTGTTTTCTTAAGGTCTCCATCAATTAGTTATTAATTAAGATGTTTATTAGCAGTGAGTAGGTACATATTATTATATAGCGTTTGTACCAGGCGTCCATGTTTTGATAGGAGGCCATGAGAACGGTTATCGAGAAGATAACATCAACCGCGTTGTTGTGGTCCACCGCAGCTTCCCGCGAGATGAGATAACTCGTGACTTATGGGAACGTACGATATGTACTTAACTGAAATATGTCTATTGTGTGTACTAACGCATAATAAAACAATTCTAGCTATATTACAATAAGTATAGGTATTTTTTATGGGAATGTACCTACAATGCACCGAAATATGGTCCATGTACTTGTTTGCAGACAATAAATTATAATTAATAAAAAAAATTATAAACAACCAACTTCAACCGCTTTCTCCAAGATCCTTACATCTGTGATTTTCATCATTGGTTTCCTGTCATTAAATCCTACTTTCTGAATGCATATTCCGGTAAATGAATGAAAATTAACGAAAGCGTCATACATACATGTACCTATAACATTTGATGAGATCCCTCGATTTCTCCAAGATCCCATTATCAGACCCCAACTTGGTGCCAATGGGACCATCTCGGAGATATCAGGTAACATACATACAAAAAAAATCAGTCGAATTGAGAACCTCTCCTTTTTTGGAAGTCGGCTAAAAATAATTGTGCATCAAAGTTTTGACTGGTTATACATGGTGGCATCTATCTGGGTCGTGGAGCAAGAGTAAATAGGGCATGTAAGTACTAGGGAGAGTCACGCTAATAAGAAAATTTCACTATGGAGACAACAAAGAAATCACGAAAAAAAAATCTAACAGCATTTACAAAGAGCTCTCAAAGCGCCTGGTGGAGGCGACGGGTGACAGGAGGGCTGGTTGTTACCTTGCGCAACGTATTGGCATTGCCGTCCTACGCGGCAATGCCGCCAGCCTTCTTGGCACCCTGCCGTAAGGCACTGAGCTCGAGCCCGTTTTTTATTTATAAATTTAATTAAATTTAAACCTCTTTTTGTAATGGTTTTCAGTAATTTTTAGGTTTATGTAGATTTTATTATTATTATTATTGTGTGTTATCAGGCAGGCAGTTGAAACAACTGATAGGTGCCTGTATCCAGTTTATCTTCACTTAGTAAAGAGTATTCTTTTGGGTAGTTAGGTGTTTGTCTAGTCTATTCTTAAATTGATTGACATTCGCTGCTGAGATTACGTCTTCTGGTAATTTGTTCCACATTTTGACCACTCGGTTGCTGAGAAAGTGTTTGCGAGGGTTATTCTTGTGCAGATCAATTGATAGTTTGAATTGATGGCCTCGAGTTTGGGTGTTATTGTTACGCTTGAAGATGTCCTGAAATTGGTCTAAGTCGTAGTATCCCGTCAGAATTTTGTATGTTTCGATCAGGTCCCCACGCTTTCGGCGATCTTCTAATGTCGTTAGCTTCAGCACTTTCAGCCTTTCTTCATAGGACATGTTTTTTAGTTGCTTCGGTAGCTTAGTGAAATTACGTTGCACTTTCTCAAGCATCTCAATGTCTTTGACAAAATATGGGCTCCACACTTGAAAAGCGTATTCCAAAACAGGTCTAACATACGTCTTGTATATCTTAAGCATGAGTTCAGGTGTTAGTATTCCAAAGGCTTTTCTGGCGAGATATATTATGGACTTTGCTTTTTTGGTGATGGTTGTCAGGTGTTCTTCCCATTTAAGGTTTCCGGTAATTTTGATACCCAGGTCTGTTTGTACTTTGACTGGCTTGAGTTTAGTTCCTTCTAGGGTGTATGTAAGATGCGGATTATGGTAACCAACTTGTAGAACTGTACATTTTTCAGCATTCAGACTTATAAGCCATTCCTTCGACCATTCTGTTATCTCGTCTAGGTCCTTCTGCAGTTGGTGAAAGTCAGTGAGAGGGTTAGCAAATACCTTCGTGTCATCTGCGAAAATACTGACGCTGCAATTGAGATTATGTGGCAGGTCGAAAGTGTATATTATGTACAGCACTGGTCCAAGGACAGAACCCTGTGGCACGCCACTGTGGATCTCACGGTGCTCTGACAAGGTATCGCCAACTCGTACACAGAAGTTACGTTCTCGAAGGAATGCCTCAATCCAGCTGAGAAGCTTTCCTCGTATACCCACGAATTCTAGTTTGTGTAACAGTCTTGCCGTTGGGACTTTGTCAAAAGCTTTCTCATAGTCCAAGTAAATGATGTCTACAGGTTCTCCATCATTGAAACTTTTAGTCCAGGAGGAGAGGCATGAAAGCAGGTTGGATACTGCAGATCGGCGAGGGCAGAAGCCGTGCTGCTGGTTGCTCAATACTTCATGCTGGCTGAGGAAGTGCCTTATATGCCTAACTATGACCTTTTCCATTAATTTACAAACTACACTCGTTAGGCTGATTGGTCTATAGTTAGCCGGTTCTAGTTTTTTTCCCTTCTTAAATATTGGCGTTACAATAGCTGTTTTCCATTTCTTTGGTAATACTCCAGTATCATATGATTGTTGCATTATGTTGGCTAACGAATCCGCCACATCGCAGTTCTTTAACAAGATCACAGGTATGTTGTCTGGTCCTGGTGAGGAATCTGCTTTCGTCTCTTTGACCGCTTGCCTTACTTTATCTGCTGTGAATTCTATGTCTGTGATGGAATCATCTATTCTGAGATTAGGATCTAGGATAGGTAGTTGGCCTTGTGGTTCCTTTTGGAAAACACCTGCGAACTGATTAGCAAACACCTCTGCAATTTCTGTACTTGTCGTTACGGTTTCCCCTTTGGTGTTACAAAGAGCCGATGGTACACTAACCTTAGTTGACACTTGTTGTCTTATATAAGAATAGAATTTCTTCGGGCCAGCCTGTACTAGGTCTGTCTCGTAGGTAATGCGGGACGATCTACATAGGTTTATTAGTTTATTGTTGATTTTTCTGTAGTTACTATAAATTTCGTGTAATCCAGTTATTGAGTATCTTTTCCATAGGTCTCGCTTCTGGTTCATGAGGCTAAGGATATCCTTAGAAAGCCAAGGTTTGTTCGCGAAACAGGAGTTCATCGGCCGCATTTGGGGTACAAATAGACGAGTTGCATCTTCAAGAGAACTACAGAAGTAATTGAATTGAGTTTCCACACATTGCTCATCTTTAAGGTTTTGCAATGTGGTACGCAGTTTGGCATAGATTTTTTCGTAGTCAGCCTTTCTATAGTTGTATCTAAGTGCTGTAGGTTTATTGTGGTCCTCCGCTTGAATTTGTATACTTGCCAATAAGCAGGTGTGATCACTTTTTCCAATGGGTGCTTGTTGGTCTATGTCGGCAATCAGAGCATCATCGTTAGTTAGTACTAGGTCCAGAAGGGACGGTTGGTTACCTTGACGGTACCTTGTGTTTTTATCAACAAGCTGTTCAAAATTACTGTCCCTATACCACTGAACAAAATTTTTTTCTCTTGGTGTCAAGTACTCAGTGTCATCAAGAGGCCATTTGACACCTCCAAGATTGAAGTCTCCCATTATGACAGTGCTGCAAGATTCGGACGCGTTACTTAGCTCATCAAATAACCTAGAGTCTTGTTCCATCGTAGAGTTATGTCCTCTGTAGAGTCCACATAGGAGAAATTTTATTTTTCCAAGTTGTACGTCCAACCACACACATTCAGAAGCAGGGTGTTTGGTGTTGTATGTCTTGTTTATTTTGGTACTAACAAGGTTTGTCCTATTATCGGCGTATATGACCACTCCACCACTACGTTTGTCAATTCTATCATCTCGATATACATCATAACCTGCTATTTTTATCATTGCGTCGGGAATGTTAGGTTTAAGCCATGTCTCAGTTATTATAATCAAGGTAGGCTTCAACGAGTTTACTCTGGCAATGAATAGGTCCAGTTTTGAGGTAACCGATTGGATGTTAGTATATAAAATAGTGACTGTAATAATTGGAGCTAAGGATTTATTTAAAGTAGAGAGAGGTCCGTTAAAGTTCGAGCATACATGTTGTTGTGATTTTCGAGGCGGGGTGCAGGGGTATTTTAGTTTTTTAATGTCACAATTGTTGGCTGTCCTCGGATATACTTTATAGTGATGTCCTTCTCCCCATCACTAGTACGCCTATTGAGCTCCTCTCGCAGATATTTTAGGTACTCCCTCTGCATCGGAGTCAGATCTGACTTTACAGATGAGGGTTTGGCCAGCTTGCTCTTGTTGCGCAGTATCTCAATTGCGTCACTCCTGCTTTTCAGTACGACCTTCAGCGGGCGGGCAGATGCTCCATTTCCAGGCTTGCCCAGGCGAATCGTCTTTATATGATCACAGTTAATTTTCTGGGTGATGCTGGTAATTAATTTGTCACACTGGTCCTTGTCATGGAGCTTCCTCCGGTCTGCATCATCACTAGTTGATTCAGGAACATCAAAAATAATTATATTGTTTGCTCGGCTTGCCCTTTCTGACATCTCTTGGATAGCGGACTCGGTTGCCAACATGCTCTGCCTCATACGTAGCTGGCTTACTTCTTCTTTAAGTTCCTTTAGCATTTTCATCATCTCTGGCAGTTGCTTCATTGCAGATTTGCAATCCCCACACAAGAAGGTCATTACACGAGCAACGGTTTTTAGCTCGAAGACTCTGACTTCTGTCGGCGACATACCATGACAATCTCCACATAGTAATTTTTTACATGAGTCGCATGCTACCGACACTTTCTTGTCGTTGGGTAATTTATTACACTTGCTGCAATTTTTGGGACTCATTTTTCAAGATTTTTATTTTTCTTGCACTGGCAACACTGGTCTGACAGCCGTCAAAAAACAAATACAAATAATATTAGGGTAGATGTTAAACTTTGAAAAACGTTTGTGTCAAACACGTATTTCCCTGTGAGATTAATTTGATTTCCACTTAATTTTTATTTTAAATAACACTTGTGCAGTGTCCACTGATCACTTTTAACACTTGGATACTATCCGTTTGTAAATTTGAGTGGTATTTCACTGGATAATGATTAAAACTTGTGAGCGTAGTTTCGCCGTGACAAGCAATTTGACAGAAATATCTTATATTTGATATATTTGACAGAATATATATTTTAGATATTTGACAGAATATATATTTTAGATTTAGTTTTTAATTTTTTTTATCTAGTTTTAACTTTGATGTAGTAGTTAGCGCATTAATGAGTTATTTCAGCCTTAAATCATAGTTACAAGTATAGCCCCTGAGATCTAAGAACGAACCTTTGACAGTTATAGATTAACCCTTATTAATATGAGGGAAAAACTCACCATTTTTTGTCAGCCTCCGTAGCCTAGTTGGTAGTGACCCTGGAGCTACGAAGCTGGAGGCTCCGGGTTCGAATCCCGGCGAGGGCATTATTTGTGTATTTATTTATCACAAATATTTGTTCCTTGGTCATGGCTGTCTATGTATTTAAGTGTCTATTATATATATCGTCGCCTAGCCCACATCAGAAGCCTTACCGTGGGACTAGGTCGATTTGTGTAAGATGTCCCAAGATATTTATTATTTATATATTTATATTTTCCCGATAGCCTTAACATCATACATAATAAGGCTCATTTCTAAATTGTCTGATGTTCATTCTTAGAAATCCACCCTGTATTCTATGTATTTGAATTTGTCGAAGATGTTGCGCTTACAGGATGCGCAGTGTTAATAAAAGCGCTATGTTCTGCTCACAGCCGCAGCTCGATAGAACAATAGTTTTTTAATGCAATTTTGAGCTTGCGAGATGTCTATGTATCAGCATGGTAAAATGTGTTTTTAGTAAAACGTCCCACTTTGTCGTTTGTCATAAAGCCGCTTTGTCAGTTTATTCTTATGGAGATACAAGGAAATCTCGTCTTTATGGTAAGCGACAAAGTGGGACGTTTTACTAAAAACTAACCAAAATAGGGACCGATACCAGATGGACATTTCTCCGAGCGTTTCAACCGCAGTGACTTCGGTGGCAGCTTTATCACACGAATACCGTGAGAGATGCAAGAGCTTTTGGATGTCTTGATAGACGTAGTTAACAACTACCAAAATATACAAAAAAAATATGATAAGTAGGTATACTCACGGAAATCGGATAATAATGTTGCCACCAAATTCACGGCGGTTGAAACGCTCAGAGAAATGCCCAGAGGCCCGTTTCTCAAAAGCTTGTAACTTGTAATACAAGTGGAAGTCTCTTTTTGACACTATTAATTAGATAAGGACTTCGCTTGTATTACAAGTTACAAGCTTTCGAGAAATAGGCTCCAGATGTAATATTTAATTAGCTCTACAGATTACGCTTGTACCCATAGCGGAGACTGGAAGCGATGCGGTCGCATAAGGCTTCTCGTGCTCTCGGATTACTTTCCGGCCGGACATAGGGGACACGGTCCGTACACAACACACACACACGCACACAACACACACACTCACACACTACACACATGCACTCACTACGAGCTGTCGTATGAACATAGATATGTGAAATATATAATGATCTGTGTATGAAGAATTATCAAATTATTAAATAACTAGCGACCCGCCGCGGCTTCGCACGGGTACGATACCTACATAAAAACCTTCCTCTTGAATTACTCTACCTATTAAAAAAATCTCATCAAAATCTTCTAAATTTAGACTTAGGCCCAAAGTACTACCCAAAGATTTTCACAATTAGGTATAGTCCATTTCAAATACGAAAGCCCGATGCCACTAGAAAATTATGTCATTTAATTGGTCCACTACCACAAATCTCTACCACAAGTCTCGCCAGGTATCTTTTGCTATCACTAATCCTATTGTTGACGCTTAATGACTTTGTCAATTGGAATTGGGCCTTCGTATTTGAAATGGACTTTAAAATATGTACCTACCAGTCCTGCATCCCCTGCATCCAGTGGATATCACTTCTTCGATTTTGATTAAAATTGTCAGGGAGTTCTGTTATATCCACATGCCTTGTCACAAAATATCCTAGAAACTTACTATCAAGTCTCTGAACTTGAAATATTCATATTGCTATAGATTTTTGCGGTGTCAGTAGCTATGACTTATTTTATTACAACGATTTGTTGACTAAGCAAGAAGTTATAAAGAATTCGGCTTATAGAATACCTACTTTAAAATAAAACTATTTCGAAAATAATCAGCCCAGCCGATTATTAATACCTACGGAATCCTACACTAAGCATGGCGCGACACGCTCTTGGTTTAGTATAATTAGTATTTTTTTAAGTCAATACAATTATTTGCCAGACTTATTAACAGCAATACCAATAAAATCACTGACATGAACTCAATTGTCTCTCATACTTCCGTTCTAATTATAATTTTCTACCTGTCTCGCCCTTATTTTTTGTTTCAAACTGTACATCCTTTCGATCCTAATTCCTAATAAGACAATTTGATAGCGGAACTGATTATTTAAATACAAAATCACTGATCTAAAACCATTTACTGAAGATCCCTGTGGCTCTTGTATTATTTTTAAATCAGGTGTCAACTTATAAAAGCTAACCCCGTTGATCTTACGAAGTAAAAAAATGTGGATGTCGTTTTAATTTCCGTTATGTTGTGGTGGTTTTGATTCGTTACAATTTGCTTACAAACTGTTTAATTATTGTTTTTAAATGTTCCTATGTAAACAGGAAACATCACAAATATGTTAACAATTTTCTAAAATGAGTTCACAGAGTAACTAAAGACAAGGCAATATACCTAGCGAAAATACTCATTCTTATTGTAATTTAGACTACAATAAAACCAGACATTTAAAGGTGCATTCAGACCAAAAGAGCATTCGCTGTTCTATCCGCCGCTCGACGAAATCAACCAATCATGTTTTTTGTAACGGTCGAATTTCGTAGAGTGGGAGGTTAGAATAGCGAATGTTCGCTTAGTCAGAATGCACCTTTACATATTGGCAGTTAATTTCAAAAGTGAATGCAGTAAACTCTAACGGGTTGTCGTCGTTTCATCGTTTGTATAGAGTATTAGGTACAACACACCGCACCCCAATCTCACCAATCACCGGGAGGGATCCCATCTACAGCGTTGGAAAACTCCTGTATTTTTTCATTGGTTTATGACATATTTAAATACTGACCCCCTTACTCATAAACGTCTGCTAACTTAACAAGACGCTGATAATTGTTTGTTCCTTTTGCTCTTATGGACACATTCTTAAGACCGAAAGGGACAAACAATTATTAGCGGCTTGTTAAGTTAGCAGACGTTTATGAATAAGGGGGTAAAATTCTTGAAGGTTCTAATTCTAATGCTCCATCGATATCCAACAATGCTAGCGCGACCGTTACTGACCGTTCAGCCTGGATTGCCATGAAACCCACGCATTAAGCAGATGACACGTCTGAGACAGTCCACGCATGTCGCTGCCCGCTGGTGGCGATGGCGGAAAATTGGAGACTGCAACGGTATCCGATGATATACTGTACACTTAAGAAACGATGTCATGTTTCGCTGGCTATCGCGAACTTAAGGGAACAGGGTGCTTAGACAAGTTGCCAATCGCTAACGCTTAATTGTCAATTGTAAGCGAAAGGCAGCTAACTGTCTTTGTCGCACTAATATGAAAAAGTGACAGAGAGGGAAAAGTACGATGCGCTACTAAGCGTTAGCGATTGGCAACTTGGCTAAGCACCCAGGCGCGGATCCAGGGGGGGGGCAATAGGGGCACTTCCCCCCAACCCCTCTGATACTAGACTTAGTCAAAGTCAAGTCAAACTATTCTTTATTCTAGTAAGTTTATTAATAAGCATTTTCGAATCGTCTGATATATAAATAGAGACAAAAAAATCTACTACTGGTTCAAACCCTACACCGTTCCTGAGAAGAACCAGTAAGAAACTCAGGTGGACTTATTTTTTCAAAACAGTATAATAATACATCTTAATTAAAATAACATGCATTAAAGAATTTATCACATAAAAAAAATATTATTATAGACATTTTTATAAAAGAGAGAAATAATTAAAGGATCATAATATTAAACAAAAATAATTATTATTGTACAGGTTCACAATATTATTAAGCATCTATATCTATGTATACTACTAGAGATGTAAAGGTCCTTATGTATGGCTAGGTGCTGTTTTAAGTACCTATAAAATACTATCATATTGTAGGTCAGTGCCCCCCCCCCTCCCCTCCTCAACGAAGTCCTGGATCAATCAATCAATCAATCAAAGCGTTTATTTGTAAACATACTCGTAGGTATTTACAGTATGTGGATGAACAAGAATTTCAGAAGTCCTGCTATGCTTTACCCAGAGGTGTACAACAACTAGTTACAACAATCATTATGTAGATAATCAATACAATCAATAATACAAATTAGTTAGAAATAAATTATTAGTAAATATCACGTTTTAAAATTATAAATTATTAACAATGGATAAAGAAACATACATTATTGGTCAGTCAACATTTATAAAATTATCATTTAAATAATCACTTATAGAATACTAGCATTTGTCAATTAATAGAGTAAATAATTTATTTTTAAAAAGTGGCATTTGCAGTAGTTTCAACGAATGAGGCAGCTTATTATATATTATACATGCAAGGTGTTTCACACTCTTGCGCATCAGGGCTGTTTTAGATCTGCATCGCATTCCTCGGTTTCAATAAAAGCCAATATCTTGTTAATACACTATATATCAGTATTCAATTAATTTTTAACTGTTTACCTTTAAACCCATATTCATTAGTCTATTTGCATAACGCGGTCCAAAATGGCGACGCGTCCACAAAGGAACGGAAACGCGACCGTCGAGGGCGCTTTAACAAAAACGGGGGTTGTTGTTGATATGCTGATTGGTTCAGTATTTTAATGCGATTGTGGGAAAAACAGCGATGGTTCTAGTGATTGCAATAGGTGTACAGTCGATGTCAAAGATATCATTACGGTTTATGTCCCAAAAATATACATATATTTACACGATACCATAATCATTTATTTATCAACCTCATATAGAATCAATTACTATTGTGGCGCAGAATTACTAGGAGGGCTGACCCCAGATGAACTGGGACAAAAGCCAGGAGAAAGAAGAAGAAGATATAGAATCAATGACAATTCTCAAATCCACAGCGCAGGCTTCGTCAAGTGGGAACAAAAAATTAATAATAATGATGAGTGATTTACACGATTAATGTCAAGGCAATAAAGTCGTGTAAATATATTATTGGCACCTAAACCGTAATTTTATTTTTGACGTCGACTGTACAATGTGGCCAAATTAAGTGCATTCCCGTTGTTCGTGAAGTTGTGGGCCTTTAGCAGTTTTTTTGAAATTTTGAAGATGTTGAGATTGTGTAAGATAGTATAGGTTAATAGAACTAATTTCGAAATATGCCCCAATCTATTCTGCGTCCCAAACCCAAAGCCTAATTGACAATGGATTTTTTTTTGTATAACTATACTTTTCAGGAAACCTTTACTTACCTGGGGGATCGAACTTCCTGCGCTGGCTCGAAAAGCGTTTTCCCAATAAGACAAAGTAAGATCGACAGGTATTAGATACTGATTAGGTATTAGATACAGATTATTAGATCCTGAAAATCCTCTGCAGTCTGCATAGCAAATTCATTAAAATCCTTAAAGCATTTCGTTGATCCCCGATTTTATAACTTCTTCTTCTTCTACCTAGCGTTATCCCGGCCTTTGCCAGGGTCCGCTTTCCTGCTACATTTCCTCCACTTTGCGCGATCCTGGGCATCTTCTACTGATTTTATAACTATTTCATAATAAAGATAGGTATATTTTAGATCTCTCGGTTAAAGTTAAGACTGTATCAACCTTTAGTTGTTTTACCTGTGAAATTTAGTTTATTTATTACAATAATTACAAATAAATTTAATTTAAAAAGCATAACTAAACTAAAACTAGATAAAATTTAAAATAAAACTGTTATTCTAATTAGGTAAGTAACGGTTATCAGAGAAATCAATACAAAAATACCAAAAATATTTAATCAAAACATCACACAATACAAGTCGTAAGAGTCCATACGTGAAGCTCAAACCCAGAATGACGTAAGCGCCGCACTATTCACACAACGACGCGACGTTTCGCCACTGCGCGCTGCGCGTGAGTGCATCGACTGCGCAGGTGCGCGCGCACCTTGCGACTTGTGTGATTCTAATGAGATTAAAGCCAATTGGAAGATGACGAGAATCGCCCTATACTTATTCGGACCCCACACTTCTTACTTGCATATCTGGGACATTTTTTTAATTCGTTCGTGAACTTTTTGGCCGTTTGGTTTTTTATTACAAGGTTTTATTACCTTACAATGTACTGTATGTAAGTATGTATGTAATACGTTTGTATTGGTTTTCCGCGTGGTGACGGCAGTAAGAATGCATTTGTCACCACCCCAACTTTACGACAGCCACGTAAGAGTTGACTAAGGAATTCAAGTGTCACTAACTTTTTTTGCTGATGAAGATGGGCGGCAGCAGCGTCATCATAGTACTGCGATCGCCAACCCGCTTGCCCAGTGTGACTATGGGCATTTACATCCGATTGCATCCATACGGATAGGCAGTGAGAGGGGCCTATGTCCAGATTGTCCATCAGCAGTCCCCACAAGGGTAACACAAAAAGACAACCATGTACAAAAATACCTTCTTAGATAGAAAAGCCGTAACTGACACGCGTTATCTAATAATATAAGATATAGGGTAAGTAATGAAACGTATACGAACTAATGCTATATTATTCAGGACGTATAAATTCAATTTGTATAATTTACTTTACATATAGGTATAACATTGTTTACTATAACAATACATTGACATAATAATGAAATAATATAATTTATGTAAGTTTAAATATTTTGGGGTAGTAATATTTTCTGGTAGCAGTTTATTTATATGGGAGTCGCAGTCCTAACCTAACCTCCTAACCTACTTTTCTGAAGGCAGTAATTTCTGCAGGGTCGCAGTTCTAACCTAACCTAACCTACTTTTCTGGTATCAGTTTATATCAGAGAGGGTCGCAGTTCTAACCCAACCTAACCTACTTTTCTAGCCTAATAAGCCTTTTCAACTCGCAGTGTAAACATAACTACATGTCATTGCGCGTAACGCGTATCAAAGTGCGTTTATTTATGCGCGTGAGTGTGTCTGGAGCTGGAGTGAAATAAAATATTCGAACTATCCAGAATGACGCACGATGATATAGTGATTCATATTAGTACGATATGGGTCAAATGTCTTGTTCATATTGGCTTCGATTTTTAATCGGTCTACAAAAAAAGGTTGTCAATTCGACAGATTTTTTTATGCATGTTACTCGATATCTTTGAGCATTGAGAACGGATTTCCATTGTTTTTTTAATGAACGGGCATAAAAATACAAAAATAAAAACCGACTGTTAATCTATGTACATAAATTGTAGTTTTGAAAATAAATATATACCTATTAAAACCGACTTCAACCGATTTCTCCAAAATGCCATCATTAGACGCCAAATACCCCAATTTGGTGCCAACGGGACCATCTCGGAGATTAAAGTTTAGAATAAACCCGTTAGATTTAAAAAATCAATTCCCGATTCTCAAAGACATCGAGTAAAGATGCGTTCAAACTAAAAGAGCATTCGCCGTTCTAACCTCCCACTCTACGAAATTCGATCGTTACACAAAACGTGATTGGTTGATTTCGTAGAACGGGGGATAAAACAGCGAATGCTCTTTTGGTTTGAACGCACCTTAACATACAACCATACAAAAAACAGTAAAAATTGAGAACCTCCACCTTTTACAGTTGGTTAAAACTGAGTCACATCAACCTACACTTTTTCCGTATAACGCTTTGTTTCACATAACCTCGATTTACCAGCCCTATCGTAGCAAATATACCTACTACCCTTAGGGTCAATGCCCTACCTAAGATGGGGAGCAGGTGGGAGACAGCTGGATTGCCTCCAATCTATATTCCCCTATACACTAGGCTAGTTGCTAACTGAACAAAACGTAATTACTTGTATAAAAACTTGAAAAGAGCTACTCGGAAAAGATCTTGGCAGCTATATCAAAATTAAAAGTTTTGCTAATATTTTTTGATATAGATATGCAAAGATTCATTGTTTTAGGGCTGATTTTTCAATCCTCAGTTAAAAGTATCCGTCAGTTAAAAGTATCCGTCAGTTAAAAGTATTACCATCCTTATCGCTGGTCATCAGTCAAAAAAGGATAGAGCTAACACTTATTTGACAGTTACTGTTATCTGGGGATTGAAAAATCAGTACTAAGAGATATATAGAGATACTATCGAAATCAGAGTTAACATTATAATTACTATCAACATTATAATTATGATAACATAATAATGCCGAAAAATATGTTAAAAAAATACTTTTCCTAACTAGTGCGCAAAAACGAAATTTCTCTTTTTGACGCACTTGTTATAAAAAAAATCGTCCCTTACACGTGCAAAAACTTTTTCCTTCGCACTAGTTAGGAAATGTACCTACTATTTCAGTACAGGTGGCACTTTTTTTACGCGCTATTGCGAGAAATGGTTCATTTTACGTCAGATCTTCGGAGGGTCAAATGTACTGAAAAACGTCGTATAATACACGTGCGAAAACGAGATACGTAACTCGTGTCGATTTAAAGCACTCTTCAGTCGTGCTTTAATTTATCACCATTCGTTTCGAACTTCATTTTTTTCGGACTTGTATTGTACTGTTTACACGTAAGAAACTGAAAGATGCGAAAGATTCAATGAATGATACATGTATCTTTCGTGTTATTTTCATCGCTAACCACCGACTACTAATATTATTGTGACATAACAGTTCACTGAACCGCCTCATCCCGCACGTCATTATGTGATAAATTCGCACGCGCATAATTGCATGCTGGCGGTCAATGTCAGATGAGTCAGCTTGCTCTCGATTTTACAGCCCGAGTGACAGGAGGCAGCGTTTATTAATAATAAACGCTACTACTACTAATAAATACTAATACAATTTTTTCAAACTAAACTACTTCGCTTATCAACAGCTATGCTATTCTCTTATTCACACATTCGACGCTGCGTTCGTCAACGAGCTCGACGACGAGACAGCCTTCACTTCGACGCCGAGCGCAGCGCTGCGAAAAACGGTATTCACTAACGTAGAACAGCTCGTCGTCGAACTGTATTCGGTAACTCTTGACGCAGTATAGTTCCAGCTCACGCCGCATTCGTCGCCGAGCGCTAGTGTCGTTTAAAGTGCATTAGTCAATACCATTTTTGGGCTTGACGCTGCCGCAGCGCTGACACAGCGCTGATAGCAAGGTGGTTTCCTTAGTGAATAACACTGCAGGTAGTTACTAGTTACAACTAAACCAACCAATTTGTAAGGCGTTACTAAACTTAGTACTGATTTTTCAATCCCCAGATAACAGTAACTGTCAAATAAATGTTAGTTCTATCCTTTTTAAACGGTTTTTATTAACTTCACCGCGTATCAACTGTCGTCGATGCTTCAAATCTTGTGATCGATTTTTCGACCACTTCTACTGCACCGAAATCAATAAAATTTGGAACTCTTATCAAGTCCCCATGACAATGCAATATTATAATATTTGTATCCTTGTATCCTCAAAGCCTGATGCTGCAGACGTACTGCTTACCTTAACCGAGAGTGTTAGACACGTGAAAATGAAAGCATAGCATGTTTGGCATAATCAAATACTAACATCCTGATCTTGACTTTCAACTCCTCACTCCTGATGCTGCAGTACTGCCTACAATAACCGCAAGGTTTATCTTATATCGATATCTTGATTTTAAAGAACTTCTTTAGATATTAAGTAGAAACATGCGAATTTAATACTAACGTCCAACTCCTCAAATCTGATACTCCTGTGTTACTGCCTGCCACAACCGCTAGGTTTAGCGATATGTAAATTTTAAAGTACTGCTTTAGATATTTGGTAGAAACATACGGATTTCATTATTATCATCATCATCTTCATATCAGCCGAAAGACGTTCACTGGTGAATAAAGGCCTCTCCCTAAGATTGCCACAAGGACCGGCCCTGTGCCACCCGCATCCAGCGACCTTCACCAGGTCATTATTCCACCTTGCGCCACCCACGCTGCGCCTTCCGGTACGTGACCGCCACTCGAGAACCTTACCGCCCCAACGGCCATCGGTTCCACGCAATCCACGTGCGACGAGCCCCGCCCACTTCAGTTTAGCGATTTGAAGAGCTATATCGGTTACTTTGGTTCTACTGCGGGTGGTCTCATCTGTAATCCGATCTCGCAGAGAGACTCTTAGCATAGGCCTCTCCATTGCCCTTTGGGTGACTTTGAGCCTTCTTATGAGGCCCATTGTATTGCGGCCCTCCGGCTGATAGACTCATAGGGTGACAGCGTGAGTGATTCGCGTAGGGCGAGCCGTCGCGCCTGCGTCCCTCCGGCTGATAGACTGACAGCATGAGTGGATCGCGTAGGGCGAGCCGTCGCGCCTGCGGCCCGCCAGCTAATAGAATGACAGCGTGAGTGGTTCACGTAGGGCCAGCCGTCGGGCCTGCGGCCCTCCAGCTAATAGAGTGACAGCGTGAGTGATTCGCGCAGGGCAGATGATAGATTGACAGCGTCAGTGGATCGTATAGGGATAGCCGTCGGGCCTGCGGCCCTCCAGCTGATAGAGTGACAGCGTGAGTGAATCGCGAAGGGCGAGCCGTCGGGCCTGCGGCCCTCCAGCTGTCACTCTGACAGCGTGAGTGATTCGCGTCAAGCGATCCGTCGGGCCTACGGCCCTCCAGATGATAGAGTGACAGCGTAAGTGAATCGCGTAGGGCGAGCCGTCGGGCCTGCGGCCCTCCATCTGCTAGAGTGACAGCGTGAGTGGATCGTATAGGGAGAGTCGTCGGGCCTGCGGCCCTCCAGCGGATAGAGTGACAGCGTTGGTTCACATACGGGGAGACGTCGGGCCTGCGGCGCTCCAGCTGATAGAGTGACAGCGTGAGTGAATCGCGTAGGGCAAGCCGTCGGGCCTGCGGCCCTCCAGCTGATAAAGTGACAGCGTGAGTGGATCGTATAGGGAGAGCCGTCGGGCCTGCGGGCCTCCAGCTGATAGAGTGACAGCGTGAGTAAATCGCGAAGGGCGAGCCGTCGGGCCTGCGGCTCTCCAGCTGATAGAGTGACAGTGTGAGTGGTTCGCGTAGGGCGAGCCGTCGGGCCTGCGGCCCTCCAGCTAATAGAGTGACAGCGTGAGTGGTTCGCGAAGGGCGAGCCGTCGGGCCTGCGGCCCTCCATCTGATAGAGTGACAGCGTGAGTGGTTCACGTAGGACGAGCCGTCGGGCCTGCGGCCCTCCAGCTGATAGAGTGACAGCGTGAGTGGTTCACGTAGGGCGAGCCGTCGGGCCTGCAGCCCTGCAGCTGATAGAGTGACAGCGTGAGTGAATCGCGTAGGGCCAGCTGTCGGGCCTGCGGCCCTCCGGTTGACAGGCTGACAGCGCAGGTGGTTTGCGTAGGACGTGCACTCGGACCTGCGGAGTTGATATACAGAGAGTGTGAGTCTCTCGGATTCACGTAGTGCGTGCCATAGTGCCGTCGGGCCTATGGCCCTCCGGTTGATAGATTGCATGGATTTACCCTTTAGGCCCTCGGTTCGCATCGGACTTTCCGTCAGACCTGCGGTCCTCCGGTTGGTCGACTCAGAGAATGAGTTTATATTTTATAGTCTCGAAATTAGACTTGTATAAAAATTTTAACTTGAAATTCTCAATAAACCAAATTGATCGATATATTCCTTATTGTCAGATCTCTGTTATCTAAGGTACTTATTGTATGAATAACACGTCCATTTGAGATACTTCGGGCATTCAACCTTACATTAACCACTCCGAGCCTTTGGTTTTTATTTGTCAATCGAGATATTAAATTTAAAAAAAATATGTCGGTTTTCTAAAAATATCTGTTCAGCAGGGATTTGCCTCCCGTTACACATAAAATAATGTCCATTAGGTACGTTTCATATGTAAACGTAATGTCGTGATTCGTGATGAAAGCGCGAGAGTATAAACGCTAATTAGCATGCATAATTGTATTACATATTACAAACAATATCGGTATAGTATCCGAAATTAACTTAACAATTGCTCTAAAAACTTATAAATAAAATAAGTAAAAAAAGTTTTAAGTTAAACGGTTTTTATTGCACCAAAAACTAGAAAATAAAAATTTGTTATAACTAACCGTAGATGCAACTTTCTGTAGATTACTCACGTGAAACTATTATCACTGTAGTCTTCCCAAACCGGATGCTGAAAGCCACGTTTAGTCTCTATGTCAGTGGATTAAGCGTTACCTAATCGGAAACTTTTACTAAACTAAAATAAAAACGTGGGGCGTTATTATGAAGAAAGAAACATACAAGTTCAAAATATGTAATTGTAGCTTTAATTTTGCAAGTAATCATCCATATGTTCCATCATTTCCACAGAGGTAAATAGCATTTATCAAGGCCAGAACAAAACTTATTACACTATTGCTGTCTTGATCTATATGTGTGTTCTTAAATAACTAGACATAGTGACTTAATCACAATTGTGTACGCCCCACGTTTTTATTTCAGTTTGGTAAAAGTTTCCGATTAGGTAACGCTTAATCCACTGACATAGAGGCTAAACGTGGCTGCTTTCAGCATCCGACTTGGGAAGACTACAGTGATAATAGTTTCACGTGAGTAATCTACAGAAAGTTGCATCTACGGTTAGTTATAACAAATTTTTATTTTCTAGTTTTTGGTGCAATAAAAACCGTTTAACTTAAAACTTTTTTTACTTATTTTATTTGACTGATGATCAGCGATAAGGATGGTAATACTTTTAACTGACGGATACTTTTAACTGAGGATTGAAAAA
Organism: Thaumatotibia leucotreta; assembly: GCA_025490895.1. Classification (NCBI taxonomy): domain Eukaryota; kingdom Metazoa; phylum Arthropoda; class Insecta; order Lepidoptera; family Tortricidae; genus Thaumatotibia; species Thaumatotibia leucotreta. The sequence goes on from JALPQI010004789.1 coordinate 20,151, forward strand.
TCAGCCCTTAATTTCATTTAACTATCAGATTGATTTGTTTTAACACATGTGTTTGGTTATATATGTTACCCTCGTTATGTAGTCACTTTTTTAAAGTTATTGGTAGACGAAAATTTGGTTTTATTTACAAAACCTTTTTTTTAGTGTATAGGTAAAGGTAAGTAGTAAGGCTTATTATTATTTGCACATTGTCGAAAGTGTCGAAACCACGGAGTTGCTATATGACACAAATAAAAGAAAAAGTGCATGCCGAGTGAAAAAGGAGATGAAAGACATGGCAGAGGATAGTCAATGCTGCAGACTGCTTCAGCAACAAGACTGAAGCCTTTAAATATATGAAAGAAAGAAAGAATGAAAGAAAAACATTTATTATGTTATGATGATAATGACACATTGTCGTTATTACAAAATACGGTATTTTGTAATAACGAATTACTTAATAATTAAAAATGATAGGGTGTTATGTTAAAATACGGGAGACGGCGGAGCGAAAGACAAACGGGAAACAGAGGAGGCCTTCACCCAGCTACAAAATACTTGAACTCGACAGGTTAAAGAGGTGGCGATCCCCGTTCCGGCTCCTACCTCGTCCAACGAATATCGTTGGCCATCCAGCTGCTAGCATTCTCGGCACGTTTGGGCCGGGTGGTAGCCGGAACGAGGTTTAGGTCTCTGCAGTTAGTTTGTATTTTAGATTTAGTTTATTTTTATTATTTAAGTAGTATTGTTTTTGTAATATATTTATTATTAACAGGGTATTACAAAAACAAAATATATAGGTACCTATCCAATATATTCCACCCGCTTTCCGCTTACGTCTTGAAGCCGCGGCGCGTGCGCACGCTCCCGCCGCGAGATGCGCGCGCCGCGGCAGCTGACCGCGCTATTTTTTGTACTTTACTCTAATCTTGATACTTGGAATTTTATTAAAGTTTTATTGTGCAGTCAAGTGCAAAAATAAGTATCGAAAGAATCTGCTCATAAATATGTTACGACGTTCTTATTACACAGAATTAGAGTGCACTGGGACATCTTTTTTAACATTATCGTGTACACCTTATTTTGTCTTTGACAGTGCGGGTCAATTAAATAACTATAAATAAAGTAACCGCCGACTGATGGATTGAAGTGTCACTGACCATTTTTTGATAGAAGATTGATGATGGACAGAAGCGTCATCATAGTGGACACATTACTGCGATCGCCAATACGCTTGCCCAACGCCAGCGTGGTGATTATACGCATTGACGTCCTAATGCGTCTATACCTACGCATAGTAAATAGGAGAGGCCTACGTCCAGCAGTGGACTGAGATAGGCTGGTGACGATGATGATCATGATAACTCTTGTGAGACTCATTCACATTAAAATTATATTTCTCGTGGGTTACGACAACGACATGTGTCTTTGTGAAAATAATTTTAGTATCATACTAAATTATTAAAACTAAACTTGCCTTAACAATATATCTCTACGAAAACTTAAAAAATTAAATAAACTATTCCCTGAACCCCGATTTGAGTCGTGTCCTCGTGTCTCGATTATTCAAAAGTTTCTAGCATTAATCAAGCAACAGCAAATCATCATCATCCTATGATAGTCCACTGCTGGACGTTGGCCTCTCCTTTTAACTATGCCTATAAACGCATTAGGAGGTAAATGTCCATAATCGTCACGCTGGGCAAGCGGATTGGCGATCGCAGTAATGTGTCCACTATGATGACGCTGCTGCTCATCATCAATATTTATCAAATAGTGGTCAGTGACACTTCAATCCCTTAGTCGACTCTAACGACACCCGCAGGAGGAGTTGGGGTGTTGACAAATTTAAGGTATTCTTACTGCGGTCACCACACGGCACTGCACGGCAGGAGCAAATACATAAAAAAATTCAAAAAAATGGATAATGCCCTGTAAAATCTGAAACCTACAGATACTCGTAGCTCTTTAGTCTATTGCATCAATAATGACATTTTCTCAGTTTAGGATGCAAGTATCAAGTATGTGCGGCGCGTGCGCACGGCAGATGCGCGCAGCATCTGTTCGGCAACCTGTCGACCAGCTGATCGCCGGCTTTCTTTTTTAACGACCAATGATTTGTTTATCATGGATTATTGGATTTTGAGCCCGTTCAAACAGTATTAAAGATACTGCATGGTTTTTCAAAAAACATACACTTACGCGATCCAGATTGCCGTGTGGCGACGGCAGTAAAACATTTGTCACCACCCCAACTCTTCCCGCGGGAGTCGTAAGAGTCGACTAAGGGATTGAAGTGTCACTGACCATTCATTGATTTGATTGATGACGGACAGCAGCGTCATCATAGTGGACATACTGCGATCACCAATCCGTGATCGCATGGTGTTTACGGGCATTTACCTCCTAATGCGTCTATACGCATAGTTAGTAGGAGAGGCCTACGTCCAGCAGTGGACTGAGATAGGCTGATGATGTGATGTGATGTGACGCGATCAAGGAATTGCAGGCCTGCTACCGCGAACACCGAAGTTCACAAATTTCGGGAATTTGTCTCTGTCACTCTAATGACGCCTTCAATCGAGTGATAGAGAAAAAATCCCGAAATGTCCAGGATTTCGTAGACCGTAGCCATAGCCTTCGAAAACTGCGTACTTTGAAATTCGTTCGTATTATCACTCCAACCAAGGCGTCATTAGAATAACAGAGACAAATTCTCAGTAGATTTGAAAATACGAGGTAGCACCACAGGTTTAGCCACTTGTGTGCTTAGACAAGTTGCCAATCGCTAACGCTTAATCGTCAAACGTAAACGAAAGGCACCTGTCTTTGTTGCACTAATATGCAAGAGTGACAGAGAGGGAAAACTACGATACGCTACTAAGCGTTAGCGATTGGCAACTTCGCTAAGCATCCGGAGCGTTTGTCAAAAAAAATTACACTCGACATTGATAAAAATTTATAGAATGGTAGAGTCAACACTCTGTTGAGTAAGATTCACCATATTTGCCAATACGTCCCAAAATGTTAGTATGAAACATTCCTTTTATGTTACCAAAACAGTGTATGAATATTAATAAATAAATATATATCTTGGGACATCTTACACAAATCGACCTAGGCCCACGATAAGCTCAATTAAGGCTTGTGATGTGGGTACCAAGCGACGATATGTATAATAGATAGATGCTTAAATACATAGACAGCCATTACCAAGGCACAAATATTTGTGATAAATAAATACACAAATAATGTCCTCGCCGGGATTTGAACCAAGAACCTCCAGCTTCGTAAGCAGGGTCACTACTAACTAGGCTACGGATGAATCTGGTAAAAAAAGGTAAATTTTATACTTAAAAACGGACGTAGATTAGCGAAATGGATCCAAACTTTAAATTTTGTTACTGAAATACCTAAATGACTTTTCCTTTTGACACAAGATTTAAATTGAATTGACAGATTTTTGTGGACTGGATCCTTTTCCATAAACTATGCCCAAACTGTGTGGAACATTTTGGGAAATGGGTGAAAATTCTTTTCGTTGTCTCATTTTGTGTCCCTAAAAAACGTGACACAGTTGTGATTTTTGTATGAGATGATGTTTTGTTTCCAAGTTTTGATGTATGGATAAAAATCTAGCGTGAAAAAGAAATACAAGTGCACCGGATTTTTTTTATACAGGGTGGAAAGTTACGACTTTCCTTCCCGCTACCGACCGAGTCTACCAACCATTACGATGAACTTTCAGTATGGGACCAACATCGAAAGCGTACATGGAAAATTGACTTTTCTATACTATTGAATTCTAACTAATCACTCATTTTGTATGAGGGGTTAAATATATTTTTTTTAATATTTCGTTGTTGGTCCCATACTGAAAGTTCATCGTAATGGTTGGTAGAGTCGGTCGGTAGTGGGAAGAAACGTCGTTCCTTTTCACCCTGTATACTGAGTCGAAACAGCAACTAAAAGCATGACAGAATGGTATGAAACAAGACAACGAAAATAATTTTGACTCAAATATGGTGGATCTTGCTTAGCATCATTGACTCTACCAGCCAACCAATTTTTATCGAAGACGTGATCCAAACGTGCAATCTTTTTGAGAATTGCTCAACTAAAACCCGAGACTAACTTTTTTTTATGTACATAGATAGTCGAGAACCTTTCCGCCCCAACGGCCATCGGTTCTACGCGCAATGTGTCCCGCCCACTGCCACTTCAGTTTAGCGATTCGGAGAACTATATCGGTTAGTTTGGTTCTGCTGCGGATGGCCTCATTTCTAATCCGATCCCGCAGAGAGACTCCTAGCAAAGCCCTCTCCATTGCCCTTTGGGTGACTTTGAGCCTTCTTATGAAGCCCATTGTAAGCGACCACGTTTCAGTACCGTACCGGAAGGCGCAGCGTGGGTAGGCCCCTCACAAGATGGACTGATGACCTGGTGAAGGTCGCAGGAGTCCGCTGAATACGGGTGACACAGGACCGGTCATTGTGGCAATCTTTGGGGGAGGCCTATGTTCAGCAGTGGACATCTTTCGGCTGATATGATAATGATGATGATGACATAGATAGTGACGGTATTTTAACGTAACCTTTGATTTTAGTTTATTTACGCACATTACGCTGAGGCATTTACAAAAGTACCCGTGATAGAATGCATTAACGTTTTCATTTTCGTAATTCGAATAAAAAGAGGACATTTAAACTCTTCCTTTTTTAGGAAGTCCTTTAAAAAGACCATTTGACTCGTGCCGCAGCGTTTAAAATCAACATCCAGTTTTTTGTTCTAATTGAGGTCTTCATTAAAGGATGCTTAAAAAGTACTAATCGCATCCTGTCGAGTAGCTTCTCGGTCCAATAGTCTTCATTAACATCATTGAGTCCCGAATGCAACCAGCTATGCTATTTTCTTATTCACACATTCGACGCTGCGTTCGTCAACGAGCTCGACGTCGAGACAGCCTCGTCTAAAATCCTAGCTGTTTGATTTGACATTAGGAATCGAGGCTGTTTTTCGTCGCTGTTTTTCGTTAGAGAATTCGAAGTTCGTACATTAAACGTCAAACTCTCGACGCAGTGTAGTTCCAGCTCACGCCGCATTCGTCGCCGAGCACTAGTGTCGTTTAAAGTACATTAGTGAATACCATTTTTAGGCTCGACGCTGCCGCAGCGCTGACACAGCAAGGCGGTTTCCTTAGTGAATAACACTGCTTATCTATCAATGAACAAGTTGCAGAGCATTCTCAAAATTGCCTGCAATTCAGAAAATTCTCATGCATAACCTGCCATTCAAAACATTCTCTTTCAGTTTAAAAATTATTACCAGACAGAAGTCACGGCCGTGTGGTGACGGCAGTAAGAATACATTTGTCCGCCCCAACTCCTCCTGCGGGTGTCGTAAGATCCGACTAAGGGATTAAAGCATCACTAACCATTTTTTGATAAATAACTGATGATGGGCAGCAGCTTCATCATAGTGGACACATTACTGCGATCGTCAATCCGCTTGCCCAGCGTGGCGATTATGGGCGTTTACCTCCTAATGCGTTTATACGCATAATTATTAGGAGAGGCCTACGTCCAGCAGTGAACACACATAGATTTATGATGATGATGATGATTGAGTAGAATATTGATCACTTTCAAGCTTGCATGCGCGTTAGTGACGGCAAGGAAGATAAATGATAAACAACCCAAGTAACATGGGCCTGAAGGCTTAAAACGAATTTATCTATTGATAGTCTATTCGCAGTTTATTTTTAGATAAGGGCTTTCTATAAATGGTTTCTATGAAGAAAAAGTATCCTTATAGTATATCTTTTCTCATATTTGATTTTTTTTAGATGATTTGATCTATAGAACACGTATTTTAAGTACATTTTTAGGTATGACGATTATCTTAGGACATATTGTTCTATAAATAGTTAATAAAGCCTAAAGGTATCTATTTTCCAGTATTTTATTAGATAAGATGGTAAATGTTAAGATTTTACTTTCTACAGATATTCCGTAATAGCTAGTGGTATTCTTATGTTTGTTTATAAAAAGACCAAAGTCTACATAAACTACTTTTGTAGATATCTTTCAGTAAGTCTAATAATATGTTAGTGAAATAGTGGTTCCAGTGTTTATTTGCTTAAAGATAATGTAAATAAGTGCAATTTTACTAGATCAGCTGGCTTTATGCAATGGAGACAGTAAAACAAATTAAAAGATCTGGTGGCTTTCGTCGGAGAGTCAGCAAATATTTAAAAATAGAAGAAAATACAGAGAAGGAGCAAAAGGAGTTCCGATTCTGATTTGCGACTCATGAATTAAGCGGGTAAGATTATTAAAATAATAAATAAAGATTAGACAATAATTTTAATTACGAAATGGTTCCATCTACCTATAAATAAATAAACAATGCGTGTCTAATATTCAGTCTTAGAAATCGGGGAAACTTTATACAGATAGGTACGAATATGATAATTTAGATATATCTACCTAATTTAATACGATTCACAAAAAATTAACTTTCCGCCCTCTTCAAATACACTGATAAAACTAAACATAACACATTAAAACTGCTACAAATCGGCCGCGTGAATCGTGGATACACCAAACAATTCAACATGTCAAGACGTGCGTCTCGCGACTACTCCGCACGCGCGCACGCCGGCGGCGTGAAGTTGCGATTATACCATTACATTATTTTATATTGTCAACAAATAAAAAACAAATTTCTTTAAGAAGGTAACTTCTTGAATTCGTTCTGCATTAATCCATCCAAATGATACACAACGCACTCAAAATGCCAGTTCTCTGATTGATGTCTAGAAATACTGTGAGAAGTTAAAACAGTATACAAAAATGGCAGTTTATAGGTAATCTTAAACCACTCATAAACCAATTTATTCCTCGACTAGGAAGTTTGGTTTGCAACAAGTAAAAATAGTCTTGTCATTTACTAGAGCTATACTACAGACTATTCTTTAGAAAGTTTATTTTAAAGAAATCATTTTTCTAGACAAGTTTAACTAGACGCCATTTTTACTGCCTAATATTTTGTGAAATTATTGTAGCGAACTATTTTTTGGCTTGTTTTTGTACTTTTATGAATATATTCTCTATAAATAATCGTCCTATACTTTTTAATATACTATATTATGAATGAAACAAATAGCTTAAACATATAAACACAATATTATTTTTTTTTTATATTTTTATATTTGGTTAATATTTTATTAAATATTACATTTCAAGCGGGCGCTCTTATTTAAAGAGAGTTTTACACAAATTCAGCGAGAGACTTTCATCCGCACCAAGTTTTGCAAGTTTAAGTATCAGTATTAGCCGATGAAAACTAGGCGCATGAAATAAGAAGTTAGAAATTTGTCACGCCATTTTGTAATATTACCTAAGCATTATTCTTTTGAGATATGCGCCATTATACGTATCGTTGTCTATTTCTATTAAAATCTTTCTTAAGGTTGGCAGGGTTGAGTTAATTTGGTTTTAAAACTTCTCAGGTAAATACTTCTGTTTAGCTCTCAAGCTTATCTATTAACCATCTACTAGTACATATCGTGGTCTATAAATAGTATAGAAAGACTCTAGAAGAATGCCTTAAGACTATTTGAAAATGTTTAATTCTTAACTCTGTCTATTCGTGGTTTCTAGAGGGAGACTTATGAATAGTTACAAGGTTGTGCCCACTTTACTATAGACTATCTATAAGCGTTATTGAAGATAGCTTGGGGGCAATGTTACTCTTATGGTAGACAATCAAATCGAAGTCTATTAGATATCTAATATCCCCTTTTTAGATTCGCTTTTGTTACTTGGGAAGGGACGATCATATCTATCATAAGTCTGTCTACAGATCACAGACCAACTACAGATCGTCGATCTATCTTGTGCTGTCGATCTGCATCTATCGAAATCCTTCTTATTTTGTTTTCCGGTAGACGCCCAAAGTACAAAAGGTAAAAGTTCACGACGAACCTGTCCGGCAATAAGAAAGCCGACAAAAAACGAGACTAAATTAATGGAACGGCAAAAAGTGGCGACAGATGCCGCGCGTACAATCAAGCACGCAAGTGGCTGTGTTATTTTATATTCTAAAAGAGGCATTCTATAAAAAATGTACCTGATGTTACTTGGCTGAACCACATTCTTCTAATTCTAGTCTCAATTTGTGACTCGGCTGATAATTGTTGGTTGTAATCTTTTTTATGTGATGGGAAGCGAAAAAACAGACGGATCGCCTGATGTAAGCCCTACCCACCCATGAACTCCTATAGCCGTACCATGACTTTCCAAGTATCGCTAACATTAGGTTTTACTAGATACTTAAAGCAGGCACTCGCTCCAATATGTCAGTGCTAGTGCGATAGAATGCATACGTATCGAGTAAAACCTATCGTATCCTTTTTTCCAACGCATGTTACGGCTACTGTACCACCAGCGGGGTCAATGATATTTACACTCTTTTTTAAGATTTGAAGGGTTATGCAAACGTTAACGCAAAAAAACCGCGATCTTCAGAGACAATTTCTTTTTTTTTGACACAAGACTAATTCACAGTTTATTATTTTTTTTTTTTATACCACGTCGGTGGCAAACAAGCATACGGCCCGCCTGATGGAAAGCAGTCACCGTAGCCTATGGGCGCTTGCAACCCCAGGGGTGTCACATGCGCGTTGCCGACCCAATAAGAACTTGTACACTCCTCTTTTGAAGAACCCCATACTGTATTCCAACGGGAAAACTTCGGCAGGGAGCTCATTCCACAGACGGACCGTCCGCGGGAGGAAGTTCCTCTGAAACCGCACGGTGCGCGACCATTATTATAGTATCGATATTATAATACAATACAATACAATAACTCTTTATTGCACCTCAAAGACAATTACAAAACAAATAATAAAAGAACATGTTTTAAAGAGGTAAACAAAAGGCGGTCTTATCGCTAAAGAGCGATCTCTTCCAGACAACCTTAGGGTATTGTCATTTAGTTAAGACTCATTGGTAAACTAAATGATCCAAAATGGTAAAATAAGAAGAAACACTACTAAAATGAAGCAATTTTAATAAAAGTTTATAAATATGGAGCTATTATAAATATAAATATCAACCACAGCGTCCGAGAAGAAAGGCAAAGAGTCTTTTTTTTTTAATAACATCAATGTAAAGGTGTGGTTTATTATAAAAAAAATAATTATACAGAGGTGCCTACTTTATTTCGTGGACAAGCCTTTTACATTTGAAATGTAATCAAGTAATTTATTTCTTTCATGTAGTACATAGGATCTTACAAAATAAAAGTATTATACATGTGCCCCGTAAGGGCATGGAAATATTGGCAAATCTTAAAAGTAACTTACTTATACTAATTCATATTTTTGTTTTTCACTGGGTAATCATTGTAACAGTTGGTCATTTAGGTATTCATTCACAGAATAGTATGTTTGAGTTACTAATAGCTTCTTTAATTTATTTACAAAAATATGAAAATTCTCTTCTTTTTTAATTTCTTCAGGTAATTTATTGTACATTTTTATTGACATTTTTAAAGGACCAGACGAGTGTAGTTTTAATCGAGAGGGTGGTGCTATTAATAGTGAGTTGTGTCTAGAAGGGTGGGAAGAGGGTATGTCTCCTCATTTCGTGTAAGATTTCATATTTATTTATGGACAAATTTGCATGTTTCAAGTATGTAGATGCAGGGTAGTTAGTATTTCGTGTTGTAGGAAGTAAGGCTTGCAACTATCGGGCTCTTCAATATTTACTATGATGCGTATTAGCTTTTTCTGCTTAATGAAAAGAGAGGGAGCATCGGTAGGTACTATTCCCCCATAATATTATTCCATAGCATAGCCAGGAGTACCCATATGCATAATATTTTGAAATGCGTTCATGGTTTCAATCTGTGCTTTTTTTAAATAGCAACAGTTAAATGTATCGAGGAAAACCTAAAGTATTCTTTACTATCCAACTTGACGGCTACTCACTCATCACTGTTAATAAGATCACGCGGCTTTAACACTTAAGTGCGCGAGCGCACCGGAAGGTGGCGGCACGAGCTACAGACCGGTACGACCGATTGTCCCCGCTTCGAACAGGGTGCCACTCTTCACTAAGCGTTTTCTACTCGACTGCCCCGTATAACTTGAGCCTAAAACTGATGACAAAAACTTTGCGTAACAGGTCACTTTAATTTGGTTTTATTTGATTTGTGAATGTTAGGCGTGACTCGGGTGCAACTGACAGACACCTTGCTTGCCGTTATGTTTTAGTGAGCATTTTTAGTGATATAAAAAAATACCACAGAGGTGGCAAACAAGACGCCAGACGGTCGAGTAGTACACTTAGATCCGTAAATTAAAATAAAATAATTGCCTTTCAAAATAAAATCCGGTAAACTTTTTGAAGTTTCTTTACGACTATGAGGCCAACTAGTGAGCTTGTGAAGGTTACAATACTTTATTTTTTGAAGTAGTAAAAAAGTTGTGCTTCTACCTTTAAACTATAGTTGACTAGGAAATTAGGAAAACATATCAATCGTAGTTATACAGAAAACGACCAACTTCGATTTTTTGTCATTGCAGAACGCGACCAAACTCAATGTGTTAAAGCTTAAGTCAGATTGTCAAAAAATCAAAGTTGGTCGCTTTCTGCATAACTATGGTCTATTTAGGTTGAATGTCACGTTACAAAATCAAGGGTTAAAAAAATATCGGTCGTAACATACGGTACTACTCTCAATAAAATAAAATAACGTGGTGCGGCACATTGTACCTACTCGGCTTTTTGAAGTTGATGAAACATTTTCACACATAACACCATCACCTTATCTCAGTCCACTGCTGCACATTGGCCTCTCCTATTATAGTTCGGGAAATATTATTTGACCGCCTGTTACTCGTATCTTACTTACGACCTTTTGTTTTGCGTTAACACTTACTAGACAATCAGCAGTCTAGCACTTTTCTATTGTTAATGATGCAAAATAAAAGGTCGTAAGTAAGATAAGAGTCGGTCAAATAATATTTCCCGACCCGAACTACCTATACCTATTCATATGGACGCTTTTGGAGTTAGATGAATGCCCATATTCGCCGGATTGGCGATCGCAGTAGTGTGTCCACTATGAGGATTCTGCTGTCCATCCGTTTTCAAAAAATGAATGGTCAGCGACAGTTTTATCCCTTAGTCGACTCTTACGACACGCTCACTGGTAATAAAATGAAATGAAATTATTTATTGCTGAATAAAAAGCTGTATTTTCCACATGATCTGCCTTGTCAGGCGCGCAAAGTTGGGTCTTAAAATGAAATTGATAATATAATAATATCATTAATTATTTAAGAAATAACATACCTACTAAATACAACAAATACTTCGACACAATATTATTTTGGATGGAAGAGTTGGGCCGGTGAAAAATGTATTCTTACAGCCGTCACCATAAATACATTTTTCACATGTATAATTAATTATTTGAACAAGGTGGATACCCAAGGTTTAAAGCGAAAGTAAAGCAGATGTAAGCTTTCTCTCCAATTAAACTCCATAAGGAGGTAGCTGGGCAATTCTGTTATTTTCTGTACCTATTTTTTTTATGTAATAAAAAAATAGTTGCATACCTGTTTACTAGGTACCTACATAATAATACTTCACATTTAAAAAACCAAATTCGGTTATAAGTAGTGAATATAAATACAAGTAATTTAAACGTAATGGGTTATTTTCAAAAACGTTTAAGTGTATCTACTTACTTACTAAATAGTTATCGAGTTAATGACAACAAAACTGTGTATCGGTTCTTTTGTGTTTCCAAACTAAGTAATACAAGATACGTAGGTTGGCAATTTCGTAACATAAAAGTGTTATTATTAAAGCCAATTAAAGCTCTTAAAGTAACAATATTTTTGAAAAGGTCCCCTGTTCTTACATCGCTTACACGGATAGAGTCGGCTTACACACTAAAAAAGCTTATTTATCGCCAACTGTACTTTGGTTTGTCATTTAATCTAGTACCTTCTCATTAAGACGAGTCTAATAAATAACCTAAGTTACCTACGAGTTCCACGATATTACATAGGTATTATAGGTATATTGATTTAAACTTTCACAATTATCACTCATATTTTAACTTTACCTGCCTTATATTTCATGGTCTGCCTGCGAGCACGCCACAGGTGTAACGTCATGCCCGAAACGTCTGGATAATATTAAACGTAAGTTTACGCGATTAAGACGCGTTTGTCGTTAAAATATTACATATTATGTATACAAAATTTCAGCTCAATCAGTAACCAGAAAATGAATATACCCGCAAAGATTTTTTTTTTATGTGACGAAGACTAAGCTCTCAGCCCACCTGATGGAAAGCAGGAACTGAGGCCCATGGACATAGTGATAAAAAAATCGCCTATACGCTGCCTACCCTGAGGACTTAGATGGATTGCCTCTATGCCAGTAATTACACCGGCTATCTTACCCCCACACCGAAACACAGCAGTGCAAACACTGTTATTTAGCGGCAGGTTAACGGGTAAGACGGTGGTAGGGCGGACCCTGCACGAGGTCCTACTCCTACCACCAGCAAAAGATTTGATGCACGACAAATATCGGGACATGTGAAATTAAATACAAGCTTATAGAATAGCGATATAATTAGAAAAAAAAACTATAAACTTAAATAAGAAGAACTACAACAATAACCTTAAAAATAAATAAGAAAAACAAAGATAACCTCAAAAATAAAAATTACAAATAAAACTAACTATCTATCAAAATCAGGCTCTAAGCGGGGCCCTTTAGGCAAGGTACCCATCACGCAAGCGGCGTTCTCGCGCTGGATTGCAATTGACAACCTTTGCGACAGCTTATAGAGATAGAATAACCCAAAAACGTACTTTTTGATGATACATTTTGTGTTAAAACGACTGGTTTTTCATTACCGAAAGTAAAAGGATATGACACGTTTTTATATTACCTGATGAACGGGTGTGGTACCGATGAAATGTCAAAAATTGCAAGTGTTCTTGCGTAATTTGAGACGTTGGTATATCCTGATTAAAACTAAAAAGTTGAGTTTTTAAATTGTTACATGAGGAATTTAAATCATCAGTGTTGCCAACTGCCCATGGGAATCACGAATTCAGTGAAGGAAAATTATTACGATATATTATTTAAATCTAACTAATCTACTTAACCTAACCTATATCTAAGATTGGCCCTTATGGCATTGTACCGAGGATGCTGGCGGCATTTCCTCGCTGTATCGCACTGATGCGTTCTGCGAGGAAGTCGCCAGCTCTTCGGTCTTTAGTTACGTCAACCTGACGTTTCGCGATCTCAGCAAACAATTTGCGAGCGCTGGGGCCCCATTAACCTAAAGTTTCTACGCCAAACGGTACAAAATCGTACTCTTTGCCGAGGCCCTTATTTATTTATTTAAGCTTTACTGCACAAAATACAAAAATGTACAAATGGCGGACTTAATGCCTAATGGCATTCTCTACCAGTCAACCATAAGGCCAAACAGAAAACGAATAAAAAGGTGCAAAAGGAGACAAAAGCAATGTTATTGAAATCTAAAGCAAACCTTATATTTATTACGTTTCGAAAATTCGGCATTTTCAGCTGCAGCGGCCGCCTTACCCGTAGTTCGTTGAAGATGGGACGGTGCCAGGGTGTCTACGTAAGTAGCATCTCACACCAACATCATCCGTCCCAAGTTCCAAGGAACCAAAGACACACACGTGTTACGATCATCATCTCTTCCTGACCGATTTCGGCCACGGCGACCGGTTGAACTGACTACTGAGAGCGTCGCTCGTGTGCTCTCATGTGACTGACGTAGCCTATTTTTGCAACAAATGTGCGACTACATTTGCTGCAAGTCAGCACTCCACCTACTACGTCGTTGTAGTTAATAAGCACAGGTGGTCGGGTTTTCAGCTCGTTCCGCTTAGCGTCGAGTTCCCCTTGTCTCTTCTTCTCGAAGGCTTGCACTGCAGTATGAACAGAATGCCTCTATTTCGGACGATCCGCAGCAGCCATCTCCCAGTGCGACGGGTCGATGTCACAGCACCGCATGTGGCGCTTCAGCACATCTTTATAGCGTAGAAATTGACCACCTTGCTTCCTCTTACCCTCGCTCAGCTCGGAATAAAAGATGTGCTTGGCCACTCTGCTCTCAGACATCCGCGACACGTGCCCACTCCATACTGTCGCCTCATTAGATAGGCCTCTATGCCGCTGACCTTTGCGCGCCTTAGGACTTCCGTGTTCCTAACACGGTCCTCCCAGGAGATATTCAAAATATCACGTAGGCATTTCAGGTGGAACCTATCCAATGTGCGGATGTGCCTCCGATAAACGGTCCAAGTTTCGGAGGCATACAAGAGATTGGGCAGGACAACTGCCATGTACACAGCAACCTTGGTTGAGAGCTTTATATCATGAGAGCGGAACACCTTGACGCGGAGCTTCCCGAAAGCAGCTGCAGCCGCTCCTATTCTACGGTATGTATCGTTTTACAATACGGGACTACTGGAACGATTGCACAAACATTGTACATATGTAGTTAAGTCCTTCATCAAAACATAATAAGCATAACCGTAAAACCATCCAACTTTGGTTCAAAACTCCAACTATCCACAATTTCAACTCCTAGATAAGCATCAGTCCCAATCTTCTTTCTGGCTTTGTCCAAGTTTTTTTTATTATTAATGAGCAGCTTTTTTTGCCGTGTGGTGACGGCAGTAAGAATACATTTGTCACCACCCCAACTCCTCCTGCGGGTGTCGTAAGAGTCGACTAAGGGATTGAAGTGTAATTTACAATTATGATGAAAGATTGATGATGGGCAGCAGCGTCATCATAGTGGACACATTACTGCGATCGCCAATCCGCTTGCCAAGCGTGGCGATTATGGGCGTTTACCTCCTAATGCATCTATACGCATAGTTAATAGGAGAGGCCTACGTCCAGCAGTGGACTCTCATAGGCTGATGATGTGATGATGATGATGTGAGCAGCTTTTACCTATGAATAACACGATTAATAAAATAATAAGACTTAAAAAAGATACTCGATTAAGTTTTGGTTTATTGTTGGGAGCGGATGGACTATCGTTAGGTAGTTTTACGGTTTATAAACCTTTAGAGAACTTATAGGTAGGGTAGGTCGCAATTTTTTTTTATCTGCCTACAGTCTTCAATAGTCTTCATATTCTAACTATAAATATATTATTCCTTGGTAGTTAAGTATAGGTACCAACGATTTTTGCCTTTATTTCTGAATGTGTCTTGTAGCATTGAACTGACCAATTCTGGAACGTTTTATGACTCATCTTGGTCGGGTTTTTTGTTTCTTAAACTAAACCACTGGGTGATGCTATAGCTAGGTCTAGTCATGGAACCAGGTACCTAATATTGGGAATTAGTCACTAATAGGTCTTGGAGAACAGATTCACTAATATTGGTGTGAATGATTCTAATAAGCGAATTAAAATCATCATCATCATACCTATATTTATACTTATACCATTCGTAAAAAAAAATTCGCACTTAGAGAACACAATTTTGGTTTAGTTAAATATAACCTAATCTAAAAAAATTATACCTTTACATACATTTTAGTTAAAATTATTGATACTTCGTCATTTTTGACGTCTTTAACAACGTATCTTTAATACATTAACGTAATAATAATATATGTATCTGCTAACGTGTTTCAATGACGATATGTGTCAAAGACGTCAAAAACTGTAGAAAGTCAGACATGGTTATTTACTTTTTTATTCTATTTACGAATGGTTTACATGGGAAAAAGAGTACAATCTAATTATATAATTTTTAAAAGTCGCTAACCAAATACATTATGTAGGTATAACTAATCAAATAACAAAATGAGCACCGCATTTCAACCAAAATACGTCGATAAGAATACCTAACTTACATAAGATTGTCCCCTACATAATCTGTCCCCATCTGATTCTGATAACCATTGGATGCTGCGCGGGATCAGGCCACGCCCATCGCGGGAGATGAACCAATCACAGCGCGCCATTGTAGTGGGGTACTTGTTTATAAAAGAAAGATTATAGAGCTGCGATTTTGCTCTCGTAAGAGATTGATATAGGTACCTAATACAAACTGCATATGTAGGTATGGTTAGCAATTAGCAATAAACCTAGGAGAAGTTCCATAAATTGCGAAACTTCTAAAGATGTCTTCGTAGAGTGGAGGGTTAGAATAGCGAATGCTCTTTTGGTTTGAACGCACCTTTAGAATAAGAATAAGAATAAGAACGATTTATTTGCAGAAAAAGGGTTTTGTACATAGATGTTCGTAAATATACATTTAACAACATGCAAATACATTACAAAAAAAAAAGATATTATTAGCTACATGTTACGGTATGGCACAAGAAAACAGGTAATACAATATTTACAATATTATTTACAATTGTTAGTATTTTAGTTAATATGAAAATCAAGTATAGAAAAATATAAAGAGGTAGACAGTCAGTTAGTAGGTACAACAGTTAAAGAAGTTGTTTCAGAACACAATAATACAAAACTCTATAGAGAATGTTCTCGTCAGTTAAAATTTTATAAGCAATCTAATCATACCAAAACCAGTGTAGGTTATACAGGGCGTCCCAAAGTTATGGGACATGAAGGGGAAGTACCTTAAATATCGTAGATAGTGTATTTTGCTGAAAGATGACTTTATGTTATTTTTAAAATTTAGTAATTCTGCATTCAAAGTTTTTCAAAAAATGACTTGCTTCACCCGGAAATCGAACCAACTACAATTTTTTTTCCAAATTTGAACCAAACTTTTTTGGTTATTCTTTTAGTTTGAGATACTATGTTTCTTAAAGAAAATTGTTATTTTTTATCCATTCTTTCGAATGACAGAATAAAATTACGAAAATTTTTTTTTTGTTTGAAAGTACCTATGTTCGATGCCTAGAAAAAGCAATATTTTTTTTGGATTTTTTTAATGCAGTATTATTTAATTTTCAAAATAAAATAAAGTCTTCTTTCAGCAAAATATGCTATCTACGATATTTAAGATACTTCCCCTTCATGTCCCATAACTTTGGGACGCCCTTTATATATACATGCCTTTTAAGGTATATTTTATGCCTTGTTTACTCAATTGTGAAATACACTATTCATAACACTTTTTATAAGTTGTCAAGGAAATATTCTCAATGAGAACTTACTCTTAAATTCTCGGAAACTTCCGAGTACATTCCCGCAATTTCGAGATTGTTCTGCTACTCGTACATTGCTAAATATAGGTTGGGCAAAAAGTTAGAGCTTTTCCGTTCCCAGTGAGGTTTTTGGACGGAGAATAGACTCCATACGAGATTTTTTTTGGAAATCAGTTCAAGTTTCAGTATTATAGTAGTATCTGGTCAGTAGGTAGGGTAATAGTAGGACCAACTATTTTACGTATAATAAAAAAAATATCAACCCTTCTGAAACTTCCAAAAAGCCTCTAGGGGTTTATTCTGAGTCCCAAAAGCTAACTCAACGCACGGAAATGGACTTATATTTTGGCCACTTTGTATAGGAAGGTATAACTCATATAGGTACCTACTTACCTTTGTAACCAATTACGAATATGTACAGTCAAGGGCTGATATATTTGTACAACTTTTTACATTACTTTATATAGACAAGACAATAAGTGTACAGATATTTATGGCCTTGACTATACACGTAGACAATATTGTGCGAAAAAATACAATTAGGTACTCCTTATAAGTCATTATATGTATAGATAATCTGATTGTTTTATACTTACAAACTGTTGAATATCCACACCATTATTTATTTATCTGCATCTGCAATTCTGCAGGTAATAAAATAAACAAGTGTACCTACCTATAATAAATGAGTCTTTCATTAAAGATAAAAAACCTGCACAGTTCACCAGTTAAGTAGATTACACATTTTAAATAAACATCACTTTATATGGCATATAATTATAGGTATACATAATCAATAGGTATACCTACCTATTTTAATTAAACGGACACGGAAAGAACATGTCTAGTCAATTCAAATAACAGAACGAAAAATCACCTTAGGTACTTTTAACAGAATTAGGTGTGAATTTGCCCTGATTTTTTAAGTACTGGACATGTTTCTTCCGTGGACCCTTCAATTAATTAAATTTTGAGGTTTTGATTGTTTACATCAACTAAGTACTCAATTCTAAGTCAACCGGAAGTTTTGTATTTACTAGTTGTAGCTATAGTTCATACCTGCCTACACAATGTATTTAAATAATACCTACCTACGCGTGAGATACTTATGTGTACCTAGTTATTCGTAAGTACTGTGCCTAGTTATTCGTAAAGTACTTTTTACCTATTAAATATACATATTACTGCTACCTATGCAAAGAGATGACGATTAGTCTAAAAAAGTGAGATTTTAATTTGGTTGACGAAGCATTTGAGACTTATTAGAGGTTGATAAATAAATGAATGTATATTTTATTTGGTTGTTTATTTTTAGTAAGCTAGATTTCGAACTAGTAAGTAGGTATATTCTGACTTAGTTACATGGTATTAAAAAACAGATTCTCCATTGCTATACTAGGTACGTTTATTTTATCGAGTTACTTCATCTCAGTGTTCTGAGATTATGCAACATAATAAATCATAATACCGATCAATTTATTTATTTTAATAAATAAACAGTTGTTTTCAACAGCCGTGACTTCGGTAGCAACGCGTTTTCCGTGGGTATCTAATTTTTTTTATATCCTGGAAGTCGTCAAGTACTAACTCTACATTACGCCGTATGGTTTCCAAGGTATTCCGGCAGAGGCGCTAGTATGTACAGATAGAGCCAGAGAGGCGGGCGGGATCAATACGAATAACCGGGTAGGTAGCAGTTATCTTGAGTTACTACTAGCTTGGGTAGCCTTTATTACAATAATTATTCAAGAAGAAGTTTGCAAGTCACAATATTTTTATTACAGGACGTAGTTACACAATAACGTTCCAACCCACATGAGTTTGTCATTAAAATCTAAACTTTCTGTCAACTACAAAAGTCATCGATTTTTATGTCAAAGTCATGTGGGTTGGAACGTTATTGTGTAACTACGTCCAAAACAAGAAAAAAATAGAATATTTAATTAATCGAATAATACGAATATTTTGAACCACTACTGCCATCTATGAAGATGTTATCAAATCTTGCATGCCAGTCAGTGGTGCTAGAACTGCTACTCGACACTAGGTGGCACTGTATAACAAAAGAATAGTATGGTAACACTGCAATATTTGTTGGACATTGTTGGTAGCATTGGTGCCTCCGTCATTTTAGCCAATTACGAGCGAGATGCATTGCTTGTTTTCTTTGACTTTGTTTGTTTAAAAATTTCAAAATTTGCCGCCATGATCCTTGTTTCTTACTTTTCTCAATCATCAAATTTTAATAATATTAATTTTTATATTACTATATAGAAATATTAAATAGTATATTTCAATAAAACGCAACAAAATTTACGTTTATTATGCAAGAGTGGCTGAGTTGATATCCTGGAATGGATACTTCCTTTACTAAACGATGACTTCCTGGAATAAGCAAAGTTTAGGTATTTCGCGTATGTCAAAACTTTATTTCGATGAGAGTCATGGAACAAGTATATATATAAATATTAAATTCACGAGAATCATGTGTGATAATGATAATGAAAACAGTGAAACTATTTACATATGGAAAGTGGGCGACGTCGCCGTTGCGTGGTTGTCCAAGAAAGCTTACGCAAAAGTCACAGTAGTGAAGGACAGTCGCGGTCGATTTCATGGGGATAAACGTAAGTTTAACTGAGAATGTTAATAATTGTTTATGTAATAGTCCTCGTCTCGTGGATCTGATTATGTAGAATTGCCTAGTCCTCAGAACTTTTACAGTTGCCCAACCACTATAAAGTACATTAGGAGTTTCCTAGGTATACCGAAACTAGTTTGCAGTCAGATTAAGTGTACCTATAAAGTGTAGATCGCGGCTTTCGCGAAAGTTTTGATTTGTTTAGTAAACTTTTAATGTTTTAATTTTGACACTAAGAACTAGCGTAATTTTAAGTCAGTCTATTTTGGGTTTTTCTCATTTTAAACAAACAAGGCTGAAAAAACAGTCAAACTTGGCTTTCGAAAGTCTTCCGTGAATCCACAGAGGACGTAATAATTATTGTGCAGTTCTAGGTATAATAGTCGAAAAAGATGGCTCTTCAACAGCCAAAATGGAGCTGTGCTATCATGTGGAAACATTCCGATCAAAACAGCAGTTTTGGGTGCCGTGGACCTGTCTGCGACTGGCAGAGAGATGTCGACCGTTTTATGGTCCCAGTAGAGTGGTCAAGCCAAAGGCTGTTGTCACCAAAACAAGCCCTGGGACTGTGAAAAAGGTATATTTAAATAACAATAGAAGTTTAAACTAGCTGAATACAAATTATAGTATTCAACAGTACTGGGAGAGAATATAACAGATTAACCAATGTATTATTTGTGCACTCTTTGCTCTTATCAAGAGGAAGGTTTTTATGTAGGTATAGTACCCGTGCGCAGCCGGGGCGGGTTGATCAATAAAATAAGCTTTTCACCTATATGGGGCAGTAGTAGGGAAGTTCAATCAAACACGTCTAGACCCGTATCCATATCCGTTACCATTTTTTAACCCGTAAACACTTACCATTGCAGACAACAACACTAGACCCTCTCTTACCATTCAACGTGAAGCCGGATCACTACAAGACGCCCGACTTCAACGCCAAATATGAGCAGTTCCAGGAGCCTCTGAGACAGGGCAAACTTGAGAACCTGTTTAAGGAGTTTGTGCGGAGGGGGAAAGAAGTATTCTTTGATACTTATTATGAGGTAAACATGTGTTTGTGCATTTTTGCATATACTAAGGGCCTGTTTCACCATTCCCCTTCCTCTTAGTCGTTCCCTCATGGCTGAGGATCGTGACCATATGCAACTGTCCTCCATGCAGTCCGGTTCTTTGCTAAGTGGACCGCTTCATAGAGACTACACTTTGCAGCCCTCTTGACAACATCGCTCCAACGTACTGGTATCTTCCCTCTACTGAAATAAAAAATATCTGTCAGAATTATTTTGGATACATCTTATTACTTAACACTTTCGCTGACAGTGTGAGAGTTAAGCGCAGTTAACCATACAAGCACCCCGCCTGTCGACGTAGTGTCACCGAAAGAGTTAATAGGTAAACATCTGTTCTTGCATTATTGAACACTTTCGCTGCAACAATTAAGTAATTGAATGCGCATTCAACCATACTTCTACCAGGTTGCAGGGACCTGCTACCGCAGCAAGCATGTTAATCAATACGCTTAGGGCCTGTTATACCATACTTGAATAAAATATATCTGTCAGATAAGTGTTAGTCAACAATTTGTATGAGAGCTTTAGTTCTTGATTTGCTTACAAGCTTTTGATCTTAAACAGAAAAGGATCGATTGGCATTAAAAAAAAAGTTTGTGAAAAATTACTATTTTCTCGCACCCTGTATGTTTTTCCAAAATCTGTAAACGCAATCTTCATTAATTTAAGGTTTTCGCGTAGCTACTCTGGATCTGGTGCCTGCCCTCACTGACCCATAAAGAATTTCCACCCTGTATACCTCGGGAAAAAATAGTGATATTTTATCTGACAGCTAATTATCCTGGGATTTTGAAACAAAGCATATGGTTTGGTTGATTGAAAGCTGCAGCTTAGCCTATGGATGTTGATAAATGGAAAGGAAATGTTTCTTTCAATAATGTCTTTCAAGATGCCAAAATGCAATTTTTATTAAGGACATTATTTAACTAGGTCACCAAAGTATGTCAAAACCTGTGATTTCGCTTTAAAAAAAAACATATTAACTTTTTCGACGCCATATCAAATACAAAAGCTGTCACTTAGACGTCATCAAAGTATCCAAATAAATTGAATTAGAACTTTACGCACATGCATGTAGGTGTATATTGCTCTATGGACTCCTTATGTAATATCGGTCTTAGGCGTTAAAATAGAGATGCCGATATGTGAGTAAAATGATTGCGGGTGGCACTGGCAGGTGGTGGTATACTCAATCCACACAGACATTTTTTTTTAAATAATAACAAACATACTTATGGTGCATTCCACGAAAGTCTCATTTGTCGGGAACGTGACGGCGATGACAGCTACCTTAGAAATATATGGAAACTGGGAAAATGCTCTATAAATACAAACACCCAGTAATAAAATTAAGATACACCAAACGTAAGAATACATTTGTCACCAGTGTCTCCACCCCAACTCCTGCGGGTGTCGTAAGAGTCGACTAAGAGATTGAAGTGTCACTGACCATTATTTGATAAAAGATTGATGATGGGCAGCAGCGTTATCATAATAGACACATTACTGCGATCGCCAATCCGCTTGCCCAGCGTGTCGAATATGGGCATTTACCTCCTAATGCGTCTATACGCATAGTTAATAGGAGAGGCCTACGTCCAGCAGTGGACTATCATAGGCTGATGATGATGATGACACCAAACATTGTATTAGTAACTTTCTTAGATGATGCACGCGAAGAACGGCGTCACGTAGCCGACATTATCGTGAATAATGTCGGGTACGTGACGCCGTTAGTTGAATGCACCTTATCCAGTAAGGCCTACAATTTTTAGATGCTGATGAACGAACAAACAATTGAGAGTCGAGACACACTGGATTATCTGTTGCAAGTGAACGCTAGTACAGAAGATAAGTTTGAGCTGGTTATCAAGGTAAGTTAATCGTTTAAATGTGCGTGCAGACCAAAAGAGTCGAAATTCGATCGTTACACGAAACTTGATTCGTTGATTTCGTAGAGTGGGGGATAGAACAGCGAATGCTCTTTTGGTCTGCACGCACCTTTATGCTCCAAATAGAATGTGCAAGTTACGCACTCATAAATGTATTACGACGTTCTTATTATATCGGAATAAGATCCATTGGAACGTTTTTTAGCAACTTTTATGCAGTAGAATAGTTGGTAGGTTTTAGCATTTCTGTGTACTTTCTGATATTTTATTAGCTACCAACGCCAACAGAATAGACTGACGATTTGAGAGCTATTTTAAGATTATAATCAAATGTTCAGTTAATCATCCTTTTGTACAGTCAACAAAAATGTAGTTGTTTATGGAATAGGAGGCAAGCGACCAGACGTATGAAGTCGAAAAGTGGTAGACCACATTTTTTTGTTGTATTTACCATGGAATTCATAATATCTCGATATGCCCATGCCAAAGAAATGCATAGAAACAGACGCCTGCTACTAATGCTCTTGTAAACTCATGTCCTGATAAAAAAAAAGATATAAATACGTATAACGATAAGTACCTATAATACATGTTTACGGTGGGCTCCTATGGCTGACAAAACAGTATACATGTGTAAGTCTAATACGGGCGAAGCTCTTAACGGGTGTTAGTTTACGATATAATAAGTACATTCAAATAATTTTTACTTAAAATTAGAGCAACATAATTTTCCATACAAAATAATTCGGCGCGCAATGTAGAGCAACATACGCGAGTTAATCACTCGTTGACAGCTAATTTCAAAAGCAGATGACATAACTGCCATATCAACAATAACAAATGTTCGTACCTACATTGCTGCTCCGATAATCTTAAAAAAATCTGTAGGGTCATAATTAAGAGTAACTTTAAAAAAACCTTGTAATCCATGATTACACTAATTAATCCCATGCCTGGTTTAATTGATCGCCCGTACTAGATTTACACACTTATAACACTTCGCCTGCAATTCTGACTGGCACTTTGTCCGTTTCTTGTTACAGAATATAGTAACAGAGCGGGAAATAGAAGACTACCTTCACCAGTGTTGGAGGTACAATTACGTGCACAAGCGGTTACCGGCGAACGCTGAAAATGAACATACGGAGGTTAGTTCACCAGACGGACCCACGTAATACGTAGAACAGATGTAGTGCAAAATCCTTTTTCTCAAACATGCAATGAAATATTGTCTTTACGTTCCTTAAAATAGACTCGGAAGCATCGCTTTTAGGGCGCAGTAACTAACTGGGATGGAAATGGAATTTCATAACACTTTTCAGGCCTAGGCCTGCAAAGTAACTTTTTTTTTATTTCGACAACATAGTCATTTTTTTGTATTTCTTTGTATGTTTGAGAAAAGCACTGTACATGCCTCGGCGTGAAAACGGATTCCCGGCCTCATTACCTCCTACCTATATACCAACTTGGCCGGAAATCCTCATTTTCCCGCCCTCTGATGTAATGTACTATTTCTTCCGCTTTTCAGTGAAATATACGAATTCATGATGCTGTCACAGTGAACTTCAGTATCCATTGTAATGAAGATAATGGAGACAGAGAGATTAATTCGGAACGTTTTCGTGAAAGTATCTGTACTCACTAGTACGCTAGCACATTGTTTCCCCTTACATTTTTTTTTTAATTTGAAATGGGCTTCCTCATAGACACAAACTAGCCGAGGCGCGGCCTACGATGGAGTGAGTTCGCCCAGAAGGTGCCTGTTCACCCTTGACTTGAAATTGGAAGGCTTAAAGTAAGCTTAAAGGAGTCTAGCCTCATAACAGAAAGCATATGTGTGTTTTTAGTAAAACGTCCCACTTTGTCGCTTACCATAAAGACGAGATTTCCTTGTATCTTTATATGAATAAACTAACAAAGCGGCTTTTTGCAAAGGACAAAGTGGGACGTTTTACTAAACTCACTCACATGTGTCAGCCTCCGTAGCCGTAGTAGGTAGATAGTAACCCTGCCTACGAATGGAGGGAGGCTCGAATCCCTAGGAGGGCAATATTTGTGTATTTATTTATCACAAATATTTGTTTCTTGGTCATGGCTGTCTGTGTATTTAAGCACTTACCTATCTATATGTATCTAACTATTATACATATCATCGCTTGGTACCCATATCACAAGGTTTAATTAACCCTTAAATGCATGGTGTACGATGTATCGTACATAACCAAAACGTAGATGGTGTTTGAAAACTAGATACGTATATTATGTTCTTAAGGTTAATTTTAAAAGGAAATTTAATGAACTTTCAAACTTATTACTGATTTGTTGGCGTAACTGTATTAAAAAAAACTTACATGTGTTTATAAGCAAGATGGCGGAAATTTGTTTTCGTTGCGTGCGTTTAGCGGTTTTTAACTAAGTAAGAGATTATTTTTATTGGAATTTTGTAATTCATACCATAACGATTTTATAATTACAGAATTTAATATACTTTTCCATATAATAAATAATATTTGTATGTTTTACCATGCACGATTTTGCAAAAAATGTATAATGTATGATGTATCGAAATTTTGATTAGTAGTACAAATTCCACCCAAAATATGTCCACAGTTTTTTTTTTCTATTTTTCTCGTGTTTGCGACGCCATTAGGTATGCACAATTGCACATCTTGTTTTTGGAACGAAAAGAAAAATTCATGCATTTAAGGGTTAAGCTTACAATGGGACTAGGTAGATTTGTGTAAGATGTCCCAAGATATTTATCTATTTATATACCTACTCGAGAAATTCAACCGATTTCCACGAGCTGGAATGACCAAGTGGTTTCGGCATCAGCCGCAAAGCGCTGGTAAACTCTGTATTTTTTCTTTGATGACATTTAATATTTATAATCATTTAATTAAGGTAAGGTGGGGTAAGATGAAACGGTTCTTTTATTGGGGTAAGACAAAATGCTACCAGCAGACGCGATTCCAGAAGAACGACTTTTTGTCTTACTCCATTTAAAAAAACCGTACAAAATGCTACCAGCAGACGCTGTGCCAGAAAGACGACTTTTTGTATTACTCCATTAAAATAGTACATCGACACAAGTGCGAAAAATATGAAAATCGATACGAGTTACTAATTTCGTTTTTGCACGTGTCTACGACGTTTTTTAGTACAGATGACCCTCCGAAGTTTTGAATCTGACGTAAAATTACAGACTTCTCGCACTAGAGCCTAAAAAAGGCACCATCTGTACTAAAAAACTGTTTCATCTTACCCCACTTTACCTTACGTTCTTTATTTATTTATTTAAACTTTATTGCACAAAATAAACAATGCTGTACAAATGGCGGACTTAATGCCAAATGGCATTCTCTACCAGTCAACCATAGGGCCATACAGAGACTTTTAAGTTGGTGCAGGAAATGATTACTTTATAGAAACAACTGTTATTAAAAAAAAAAGATCCTAATAAGTAATGTATACAAAACAAGGCTAAACCTACAATTTAATTACATATTACTACTTATATATGAATACAAAGGGAAGGTTCTTGAGTGGCGGCCACGTACCGGAAGACGTAGCGTGGGTAGGCCCCCCACAAGGTGGACCGATGACCTGGTGAAGGTCGCAGGAGTCCACTGGATGCGGGTGGCGCAGGACCGGTCATTGTGGCAATCTTTGGGGGAGGCCTATGTTCAGCAGTGGACGTCTTTCGGCTGATGTGATGATGATGATGATGATATGAATACAATAAACTAATACATACGATTTATATATCTAAAGTTCTTTGTGCAAACAGAACACACCAGTACGAAAGGTAGCGCCGATATCGTGGTGTCTAGTATGCGGCGGTACTGACGGCCGCCGTCGCGAGTGTCCACAATGTCCCGCCACTTACCACCTCGCTTGCCGCAAGGACTGGCTCGTCAATATTATACGTGAGTACAGCTATGCTATTCTCTTATTCACACATTCGACGCTGCGTTCATCAACGAGCACGACGACGAGACAGCCTTCACTTCGACGTAGAGCGCAGCGCTGCGAAAAACGGTATTCAATAACATAGAACAGCTCGTCGTCGAACTGTAGGCGGTAACTCTCGACGCAGTGTAGTTCCAGCTCACGCCGCATTCGTCGCCGAGCGCTAGTGTCGTTTAAAGTGCATTAGTGAATACCATTTTTAGGCTCGACGCTGCCGCAGCACTGACACAGCGCTGATAGCAAGGCGGTTTCCTTAGTGAATAACACTGCAGTAGGCTACCGGTACCAGCGGCGACATCGTGGTGTCTAGTCGGCGGTACTAGCGCCCGCAATGTCCCGCCACTTACCACCTCGCTTGCCGCAAGGACTGGCTCGTCAATATTATACGTGAGTACAGTAGGCTACCAGTACCAGCGGCGACATCGTGGTGTCTAGTCGGCGGTACTAGCGCCCGCAATGTCCCGCCACTTACACTCGCTTGCCGCAAGGACTGGCTCGTCAATATTATACGTGAGTACAATAGGCTACTAGTACCAGTACCAGCGGCGACATCGTGGTGTCTAGTCGGCGGTACTAGCGCCCGCAATGTCCCGCCACTTACCACTTAGTTTGCCGCAAGGACTGGCTCGTCAATATTATACGTGAGTACAGTAGGCTACTAGTACCAGCGGCGACATCGTGGTGTCTAGTCGGCGGTACTAGCACCCGCAATGTCCCGCCACTTACCACTTAGCTTGCCGCAAAAATTGGCTCGTCAATATTATACGTGACTACCGTTAGGCTACTCTGCCTACTAGTACAAGCGGCGACATCGTGGTGTCTAGTGGCAGGCTTCCAAAAGGTTAAGCCTTTTAGCTATCCAACGCAGCTCAATTCGGCTATCACAAAAATATTTAATAATACGCCATATAAAGACCAAAAGAGCATTCGCTATTCTAACCCCCCACTCTACGAAATTCGATCGTTACACAAAACGTGATTGGTTGATTTCGTAGAACGGGGGATAGAACAGCGAAGCACTAAGCGAGAAACAAGGTTCCAGGCCGCGTATTATACACGGTGCCTCGCGAGGAAACCACATAATTTTATTATTATGTTTGTATCTCCTTGAGGATCACGGGCTTACAAATCCCGGTTTTTTGATAGGCTTGCGCGGGGATATAGATCCAACACGTAGAGGCCCTTTGGAGAAATTTGCTGTGTTGTACACCTGCTGCAACCCATTCACGGGCACAAATACATATCCGTAAACCGGTCCCAGCAGGCGCATATTATTATTATTATTTATGTTTATATCGTTATATTTCTCTCCAAACGGAGGATGTTTTACTTCTATACACGCGGGCTTTTGGCCAAACGAGTATAGAAGGTATTATACAACGTAACCTACAGTTCTAGGCTAAGAAATTTGCGTACTATGCGACAAGTATTCATGATAGCCGCCTTTTGTAGAAGTATATAAGTAAGTGGTTGGATGTCAAGGGTTTTAAGACTTGCATGTAAAGTGCGAGGGATAACACCCGTTGATGAGATTATAATCGGCACCGTCTTGACAGTGCTCACTCGCCATTGATTCTTTATTTCTATTGAAAGGTCTGTGTATTTACTTAATTTTTCGGTATGAGTGGACGTAAGATTATGTGTATTAGGTACGGCTATGTCTATTAAATATACAGCTTTTGAAGTCTTGTCGTAGAGTGTAATGTCAGGTCTATTGTAGTGCACAGTTTTGTCAGTGATAATGGTTCTGTCCCAATAAATTTTGTATTGCGGTGACTCTAAAATGACCTGTGGTGTATATTTGTAGTAAGGGGTCCTGTTTTCGATAAAGTTATATTTAAAGGCTAGGTATTGGTGAATTATGGCTGCTATTTGATCATGTCGGTGTTTGTAATCTGTCTGGGTTATGGATCGGCACGCTCCTGTGATATGCTGGATGGTTTCTGAGGAGGCATGGCAGCGTCGGCATGAGTCAGTTGTTAAGTTACGGTCGCGGATAATATATTTTCTGTAGTTTCTAGTGTCAATAATTTGATCTTGGATAGCTATCATAAACCCTTCAGTTTCGGGAAACAGCTCACCTTTTTTGAGCCACATATTGGAGGCTAGCTTGTCTACATTGGGATTTATTAGATCGAGTCGGTGTCTGCCGTGGAGTGATTTCTGAATCCAGTTTTGAAGTTTTTGTGCGGGGTTTGTGATTTCTTCATTTTTTTGTTTGCCAGGGTCGCCTAAATTGAGTGGGGTACAATGATGGTCAGCATTAACAATAGCTTGGTGCATTGAGGAACGGGAGGATCTGCTATGGAAAAACTTTCTCAGAGAAGTTACCTGCTTGTTGTGGAGATTCCGTATATCGATCAATCCCCTACCGCCTTCTCCTTTCGGTAGAGTCAGCCTCTGTACGCAGCTTCGCGGATGGTGCTTCCGGTATTTAGTCATTAAGGTATTGGTCATTCTTTGCAGGTTACAAAGATCAGTTTGAGACCATTGTATGACACCAAAAGAGTAAGTCAGTATGGGGATTGCATATGTGTTTATAGCCTTAATTGTATTCCGTGCATTGAGTTGAGTATTTAAGATTTTATGAAGCCTAGCCATGAATTTTTGTTTAAGCGTGGTTTTGGTTGTTTTATGGTTAATTTGTTGAGTTTGCTGATAACCAAGATACTTATACCCGGTTTCTTCGTCAACAGGTTCAATTATTTGACCATCATTAAGAGTGTAGCTATTGTTTTCGGTTTTGCCTTTCCTAATGGACTGAATTTTACACTTGTCGATTCCGAACTCCATATTGATGTCTAAGGAGAATGTTTCTGTGATGTCTGCGAGCTTATGAATGTTACCTAAATTACTACTGTACAATTTTATATCGTCCATATACATCAAGTGTGAAATAGTGCACGACTCGTTATCACCAAACTGTAATTGGAACCCAGCTCCGGATTTATTTAATAAGCTAGATAATGGGTTGAGTGCAAGGCAGAACCATAGCGGGCTAAGAGCATCCCCTTGAAATATACCTCTACGGATGGCAATAGGTTCTGTTTCAATATGTGTGTTGTTGTTAGAAATTTTGAGTACTGTTGACCAGTGTAGCATAGTATTCTGAAGAAATTGAATGATAGTATCATGAATTTTATAATGTTTAAGTATGTAGATTAACCAGGAGTGCGGTACGGAGTCAAACGCTTTCTTGTAATCTATATACATGGTGTAAATGTCTCTCTTATGTTTTAGCGCTTGTTTTGATATAACGGCATCTATAGTCAACTGCTCTTTGCAACCTTGGCTATTCTGGCGACATCCTTTTTGTTGTTCAGATAGTATTTTTTGTGTGTCAATATGGCTATATACAAGTTTGCTGATACATGAAGTTATAATTTTATAAATAGTCTGCAGGCAAGTAATCGGTCTGTATTTAGCGGGGTTTTTCCTGTCTGTTTTATCTTTTAGTAACATATAAGTCGTCCCTTGTGTGATATAATGCGGCAGTGTTTCTGGAGCATGAATGAATTGGTTAATCTGTTTTAGTAAAATCGGATGCAAGTAAGTAAATTTTTTTATCCAGAAATTATGAATATTATCAGAGCCCGGAGCTTTCCAGTTATGGGTCTTGTTTATAACAGATTGTAGAAGGTCAAGGCTGATTTCTTCGAAAGTCATGTCAGTCACGGAACTAAGTGCTTCTTTGTCCATAGCAATCCATTCAGCACTCCTATAACCCACAGGATTTGACCATATTTCAGACCAAAAACAATGCAGGTTTTCTGCAGTGGGACATTCAGAGTTGCTGTCAGAATTTGCGTGAAGTTCAGGTATGTTAATGTGTGAATCATTTAAACTTCTGTAAAATCCCTTTTCATTATTGGAAAATTGCTTATTTTGTACTTTACGTAATGTGGTTACTTTATACCTGCGTAGTCTATTGCAAAGTGCACTGAGTTTTTGTTTAAGTGTATCAAGGAAGTGGGCCAGATGGGTATTTTCGTGTTCATGCCGGGAGTGAAGATGATACTGGCGTTTGATAGCATCAATGTGTCTGGTGAGTCGTGGACTAGCGTTACCGTTGATAGCTTCTGTGAGTCTGCCTATTTTTGCTCTTAGGTCTGCAATTCGGTCTTGTAATCTTTTTTGCCATTTAGGCATTCGTTCGGTATGTTGGTACGTGGAACTTAGATCTCTAATCTTTGAACCATTATGGGCGGCTGCAGTGAAGGCCGCGCAGTAAAGAATGGTCTGAGTGATTCCGAAGTCTGAGTCCTGGGCTAGGTGTTTAGGGAGAATGGTGTTATTAATATAGTGAACAATAGCAGTAAGTTTTTTAGATGGTTTTTGCTTAGGTATTTTGGGTCTACTAGTGGGATCGGAATGTTGAAACTTTTCTTTGCTAACCTTGAAAGTTTCGTCTATCTCCTGTTGGACTGTTAATGGAAGACTATATTGTTGTCCGTGAACTACATTGAGACCAAAGCTTCCAGGTTGTGTCACGTTAGAAAGAATACTCATTGGGTCGTTTTCGGATTCAAGGACTTCTTCAAATGAGGCAGTCTGTGCGATATCGGTGTTCGTATCAGAAAGGGACAAATTAAAATCTGTGTTTGCTGTAGCGTTATTATTTAATGCTAGTTCAAGAGAGATCTCATGTCTAATCTCCTGGAGCCTTTGTTCACTCAAATATTTGTTATTGATAATAGTTCGTCGTTGGTCAGCTACTCTCTGTTCAGATACATGGGAAAGTTGGGGATGCTTTGCGATAACTATTTGGTGAAGCGGTTTTCTGTAAGCTGTTGTATTTGTTTCAAGTTGGGTTATCCTGTAGTACTCTCTTATTATAGATTCGTTAATTTCGTTTGGCCAGAACATTCGTTGATTACCGTTTTGAGAGGGTGTTTGTGTTGGGAGGGAACTTGAAGGATCGTTTAGGTCATTCTCCACTTCTTTTTTTATTTGGGCAATTTCGTCATCTGTCAATAGTTTATTGCGTACTATGGCCCTGCGCTGATCACCTAAACGTTGCCTACTAACATTGAAACACGGGAATTTTTGATTAAATTCTGCATGGAGTTGTGGTAAATACTTTTTTGTTTCAGTTTCGAGGGAAGTTACTTTAAAATATGTGCGTAAGATGAAGATGTTCATATCTCTTGACCACTTTTTACGCACATTTTGACGAACCGTGGCGGGTGCAGGTTGGTTGGCAGTAGTTGCCTCCTGCACAACATCCTTGGTCGTGTAAATAGAACTGGAAGGTGTCGTACACGTTGACGTTCTTTCCGAATCTGAAGTATTTAAGTAAGAAGCTGGTGATGAAGGGAGAGACGAAAAAAGAGAAGGTGACGACGGAGGAATAGAGGAACACAGCGATTTGGGGGAAGATATTCGGGTCAGACGGTTTTCGGCTGTAATATATTTTTCGATGGAAGCCCGCCTGCTCAGCTCCTCATCGCCACTGGATCGCATGCTGCCACACCTAGCAGCGGCTCCAGGTGCGCCCCGACGATCGCCCTCGGGTAGCGACCCGATTGCGGCTGTAACAAATTCTTCGATGGGAGCCCGCCTGCTCAACTCCGCATCGCCGTTGGATCGCATGCTGTGGCATCCAGCAACGGCTCCAGATGCGCCCCGACGATTGCCCTCGGGTAGCGGCCCTGGGCGTAAGGTTCTTGATCTTAACTGCATGTCTGATCTAGATGAAGAAGTAAGAGATAGGACAGGAGGGAAAGAGAAGAAATGATAGGAAAGATGGAATCTTAGTTTGGGATGGGTTAGCCTAGTTGTTATGGGCATTTCTTTTTGTTTCTCCCTATTCGGGGTAGAGTCAAGGTGTTTTCGACTTTTCTCTATGTGTATCACCAACCCGTAAGCCCGCCCACCACGACAAGGTGATTCCTTTGGGGGGATTATTATTATTATTATTATCTCCTTTATTTAAATATTCTCTTAGGCTAGGTTGTTATAATATGGTTATAAAAGTAAAATACAATACAACATACAAAAACAATATAAAATATAAACACATTATAAAAACCTAACCTAGGGTGCCGCCGGCAACGGGGCGGGCCCAAGCTGCCGGTGGTTAAGGTCGCAGAGAGAGGAACCGACGGACTATCCGCGCCGTGTCCAGGATTACCGCCTTCTGCATCTGACCCTTGATCCAGCCATCTAGCGAGAGACTCTTAAGATGTTGGTCGAGACTCTTCGCTATTAAACCGTTCGCTGTAACGACTATCGGGACTATGATCGTCGAGTCAACATCCCACATGGCGGTTATCTCGTGGGCCAAGTCGAGGTACTTACTGGACTTGTCCTTTTCGGCCTTCACGAGATTCTCATCATGGGGGATGGTGACGTCGACGAGCACAGCCCGGCGCTGCGATCGATCTACCAGCACGATATCAGGCTTATTGGCTACAATAGTCCTGTCCGTGATGATAGGTCGATCCCAATAGAGCGTGGCACGACCATTTTCGAGAACTGGTGCAGTTGTGTACTTATAGTATGGCACTTCGACGTCCACAAGGCCGTATTGAAGAGCAAGCTGCTGGTGTATAATACTGGCTACGAGGTTATGTCTGTGCAAGTACTCGGAGTTAGCAATCTGAGAACAACCGGAAATAATATGCCTGAGTGACTCACCGGGACGGCGGCATGCCCGACAAATGTCGACCGTACCGTCCTTCAGGATATATTTCCGGTAGTTATTCGTCATGATAACCTCGTCAGCAATTGCACAGGCAAAACCCTCGGTTTCTCCGAAGAGGTCCCCGAATCGTAGCCAGTTCACCGACGCGAGCAGATCTACGTCAGGTCCCGTGAGGGACTTGTAGAACCGCCCGTGTAGCTCCTTGCTCTTCCATACCGCCTTGCGGTCCTCGGTGCTTAGTACCACAGGTTTGCGCCAGTTCTCTTTTGCCAAGGAGAGCGGCGTGAAGTTTCGGTCTACTGCCACCACATCACGATGCATCCCGCACTCATTGTTAAGAAAATAGTTTCTAAGATTGTACACCTCGTGGTTGTGGAGGTTTTTGGCATTTAAGAAGCCGCGACCCCCACACCTCCGCGGGATGTACAATCTCATAACTGATGAGCGCGGGTGTAGCATTCGATGTGTGGTAAGCAGTGTACGGACCCTTCGATCCAGGGCGTCCAGCTCGGTCTGAGTCCACCTTAGTATGCCAAAGGAGTATGTGAGTATGGGCATTACCCAGGCGTTGAAGGCGCGCACTTTGTTGCCTCCTGACAAAAGACTGTTAAGTACTTTTGTGAGCCGGCTGAAAAAGCGCTCCTTCACCGCCTGTCTAATTCCCATATCTTCAATACCCAAAGACTGTGACATACCAAGGTATTTATAGGTTTCTGCTTCCGAGATAGATCTGAACGACATTGTCTCAGAAAGCTGTAAATTTGTTGAATTTACTACTTTCCCCCGCTGCACATGCATAACCGCACACTTATCGACACCAAACTCCATATTGATGGCACTACTGAAAAGTTCTGTGGTTCGCAGTAGCTCCAACAAGTCTTGGCTATTTGGTGCAAATAATTTGAGATCATCCATGTACAGAAGGTGAGAAATGACTTCACCCTCTCTCCGAAGCCGACAACCTAGTCCTGAATCCTTCAGCAGGGTGCTGAGGGGATTCAGAGCTAGGCAGAACCATAAGGGACTCAGACTGTCACCCTGGAATATGCCTCGCTCGATCCTTATGAAGTCCTGCGGGCCAGAGGGGTCATCTCCGCCTCCTGGTTGACGAAGGACTGTGGTCCACCGCCCCATACACGCGCCGAGAAAGGATCTTAAAGCTGCATCAACTTTATACAGCTCCAAGACCCTCTTCAACCATGAATGGGGCACCGAATCATAGGCCTTCTTGTAGTCAATCCAGGCGGCGGAGAGGGCCCCTTTGTTACGCCGGACTTGCTGGCAAATGGTCATGTCGATGAGGAGGAGCTCTTTAGTACCACGGGACCCAACCCTACATCCATTTTGAGCAGAGGCCAAAACATTGTTCGCAACAATGTGCGTGTTAATTTTTGCTCTCAAAATGGATGTAAGGAGCTTGTAGAGTGTAGGCAAGCACGTGATGGGTCGGTAGTTTTTCGGTTCCGTGGTACTACCAGACTTGTAGAGCAGGAAGGTTACACCTGTTGTTAAGGAAGGAGGCAGGGAACCAAGCTCAATGGCTTGTTGGAATTGCGCTGCCAATCGCGAGTGGGAGCACCGAAACCACTTTAGCCAGAAGTTGTGCAATCCGTCCGGTCCAGGACTTTTCCAGTTCTGGGCAGGTCGGATGGCACAGCTTACGTCATCGGGGCTGATGACAACTGCCTCCATAGGTTCGATGCTCTCGCACTCACGTTCAACAACGTTCATCCAATCGCCCTCGATGTATCCGACGGGCACCGACCAGATGTTACGCCAGAAATCAGTCATGGCAGTAGCATCCGGTAGATGCGCGTCGGACAAATGATGATCGGTTCCCTCCCACCTTCGGTATAACTTCCTTTGGTCACTTTGGAAGAGGCGGTTCTGTTGAAATCGATCCACACGCTCTCTGTAGCGGCGGATACGGCTTGCCCATGCATAGACTTTCTGCTTCAGAAAGTCAATGCGCTCTGTGAGGTTGGCCATGTAGTCGCAGGGCATGATGCCCGTTCCCGCGAACGCCTGGTTCACAAAGCGCATTACTCGGGGGCGGTTATTGCCCCCCCTGAAGCAGATCAGCTTTGCAATGAGGGTCCTAAACGAGTCGATACGACGCTCGATCCGCACTTGCCATGCGGGGACACCCCCGGCGGTCCTAGGTGCACGGTCAGCGTCCGGAAACTTGACTCGAGCAACACGGCACGCCGCGATGGCCCCGCAGTACATGATCGAGTGCGTATCGTCTAAATCTTTACTGGATCGTATGTACGGCTCCAGCAAAGCGTTTAGGGCTCCCATTAACGCTAGATTGCGTCTATTCATGGGCAAGCGTGGTAACCGTGGCCTAGAATTGGGTGTGGAGCGATATTCCATAATCGCCTCTTCCAAAGTCCTCCTCAGATGCTCATCAGTTGCAGTACTTACGCTCTGACTCGCAAAATACTCCTCATCGGCACTGGGATCAACCCGCGATGCCCCCGGTGCCAGGTCGGGTGTCGGCACCGGGTCCGGCAACGTGGCGGGCGGGTCCCGCGCCGAGGTGGAAGCTGTACGAGTCGAGAGAGCCTGCAGGCGAAGCCGATCAAGTGTCGAGTCATCCAAACGTTTAGAACGTAGAATGACCCGCACTTGATCCGCTAGCCGTTGCTCCGATACGGCGATGGCGGGTTCAAGAGCCTGAAACAGAGGCAGAATCCTGGAACGGTACGCGGTTAGTCGGGTTCCCCCCTCTGTAGCCTCGTAGTAGGCGCGCATGCAATTCTCATTCATTGTCTGAGTCCATCGCATGCGACGCACTACACCACCGGCAGCGGGAGCCGTGGGCGGGGCAGGATGTCCCGCGGGCCCCAAGCGTGCCGGCAGCGGTGGCCGCCCTCGTCGCGCAGGTGGTCGTGGCGGCGGCGGCGGCGGCAGCCCGCTCTCATCACTGGATCCGTCTGTGTCAGGCGCTGTGGCAAATTCATCGCCCGACGACGATGACGACGAAACACTGGACGAAGCGGGCTGTGGTGGTAGTCGTGCGTTTGTAGATTCCGCTCTTGCCTTGCTTCTAGTGAACATTATTTGAATTATGTATTAGTTTACGCATCTTGCCGAGATGTCAGCTTGTCATGTCCGGGTGAATGAATTATCATTAAATTCCCTCGTCGTGATGGTGTTTTTCATTTCCCAATATGTTTTTCACAAATTTGGGTTAACAGGTTTTATTATTATTATTATGTATATACTTTTTATATTTTCTCTCCGCCAGGAGGTTTTTTTATTTTCATATCCGCGAGCTTTTGGCCAAACGAATATAAAAATAATAATGACAGAAAAGTATTCTAGGCTTTACTGGTCTAAAGCTAGAAATTTGCGAACGATTCTGCATGTGTTCATGATGGTAGCTTTTTGTAGGAGAATATATGTGAGTGGGTGAATATTGAGGGTTTTGAGACTGGAATGCAAGGTACGGGGGATGACACCTGTGGACGAAACTACAATCGGAATAGTCTTTACAATGTTAACGCGCCATTGATTTTTAATCTCTATGGACAAGTCCGTGTATTTACTGATCTTTTCAGTGTTAGTTGACGTGAGATTGTGGGTGTTGGGTATGGCTATGTCGATCAGATAAACAGTTTTTGCAGTCTTGTCAAGAAGTGTGATGTCAGGTCTATTGAAGTGTACGGTCTTGTCTGTAATGATAGTTCTGTCCCAGTAGAGTTTGTAATCGGTCGATTCCAGTACTGTCTGCGGAGTGTATTTGTAATAAGGAGTCATACTGTTGATGAGATGATGTTTCGAGGCGAGGTATTGGTGTATGATGGCTGCGACTTGGTCGTGGCGGTGCTTGTAGTCAGTCTGGGCTATGGATCGATATGCTCCTGTAATGTGTTGTATCGTCTCCGAGGCAGCATGACAGCGTCGGCAGAGGTCTGTGGTTAAATTGCAATCACGGATGATATGTTTCCTGTAGTTTCTAGTGTCTATTATTTGGTCTTGGATGGCCATCATAAATCCTTCGGTTTCCGGGAATAGCTCGCCTCTCTTAAGCCACATATTGGACGCCAGCTTGTTGACGTTAGGGTTGATCAAGTCAAGACGGTGCCGGCCGTGAAGAGCCTTCTGAATCCATGCCTGTTGTTTTTGTTGTGGCTCTATAATTATTTGACTTTTTTGTTTAGCTTGGTCTTTAAGGTTTAGCGGTGTGAATTTGTTATCTATCTTAACAACAATGTGGCACATTTGTGAATGGGAAGACTGATCGTGGAAGAACTTTCGGAGTGACCCTATTTGTTTATTGTGAAGGTTTTTGATATCGATCAAACCCCTTCCACCATCCGCTCTCGGCAAAGTCAGCCTCTGAGTGCAGCTTCTTGGATGGTGTTTACGGTACTTGGTCATCAGTGTATTAATTGATCGTTGGAGATTGCAAAGATCTGTTTGGGACCATTGGATAATACCAAAAGAATAAGTAAGGATAGGAACGGCATATGTATTAATTGCTTTAATTGTGTTCCGTGCGTTAAGGTGGGTATTTAGAATTTTATGGAGCCTTGCTGTGAATTTATGTCTAAGTGTTGTTTTTGTTATTTTATGGTGAATTTGTCGTGATTGTTGGTAACCTAAGTACTTATATCCATCTTCATCATCAACATGGTCAAAGCGATCTCCGTTATTTAGTGTGTAACTATTGTGCTCTACTTTGCCATTTCGAATCGAGTAAATTTTGCACTTGTCGATGCCAAATTCCATGCAAATATCGGCTGAAAATGACTGTGTCATATCTGCAAGTTCTTGAATGCCAGTTAGACTACTACTATAAAGCTTAATATCGTCCATGTACATTAAGTGAGAGACTGTGTGGGAGGTATTGCCGTATTTAAGTTTGAATCCAGATTTGCTATTGTTCAGTAAATTTGACAGGGGGTTAAGTGCCAGGCAAAACCAAAGCGGGCTTAGGGCGTCCCCTTGGAAAATGCCTCTTCGGATAGTGATAGGTTCCGTTTCAGTGTGTATGTTGTTGTTGATAATTTTTATAACAGTTGACTAGTGTAACATCGTTGTTTTTAAGAATTTGATTATGGAGTCATGAACTTTATAGATTTGAAGGATATGGATAAGCCAAGTGTGCGGAACTGAGTCAAATGCTTTTTTATAGTCTATGTACATTGTGTAGATACTTCTTTTATTATGGATTGCATGTTTGGAAATAACGGCGTCTATTGTAAGTTGTTCTTTGCAACCTTGGCTATTTTGACGGCATCCTTTTTGCTGCTCGGCTAAGATATTATGTGCGTCGATATGTCGGTATATAAGTCTGCTAATACATGATGTAATGATTTTGTATACATTTTGTAGACATGTAATAGGCCTATATTTTGCAGGGTTCGCTGTGTCAGTTTTGTCTTTTATTAGCATATATGTAGTACCTTGTGTGATATATTGTGGTAAGGTCTCAGGATTTTGAATGAACTTGTTGATATGATGTAGTAAGATCGGTTGTACGTAGGTGAATTTCTTTAGCCAGTAGTTGTGTATTTTATCGGAGCCCGTGGCTTTCCAGTTGTGGGTTTTTCTTATAACTGATTGAAGTAAATCAAGACTTATCAGTTCAAAGCTCATCTCAGGTAAGGAATGAAGTGATTTTTTTTCAGCTTCGATCCATTCTGAGTTCTTATGTTCAACTGGCTTAGACCATATGTCGGACCAAAAGTTATGTAATTCTTCAGCAGAAGGGCATTCGAGGTTACTATTGGAAGTTTGATTCGGTTCCTGTGTATTAACATTCAGTGTTCTGTAAAAGGCTTTTTCATTGTTAATAAATTGTTTATTTTGTTGTTTGCGAAGAGTGGTAAGTTTGTATCTGCGGAGTCTGCTGGTAAGAGCGCTAAGCTTTTGTTTGAGAGTATCAAGAAAATGGGTGAGTTGTGTATTTTGGTTTTCATGTCTAGAGTGGAGTTGGTATTGTCGTTTAATTGTATTTATATGTCTAGTAAGTCTCGGACTATTGTTTCCATTCATGAATTCGGTGAGCCTGCCAATCTTAGCTCTTAAATCTGCTATTCTGTCCTGTAATCTTTTTTGCCAGAAGGGGGGTTGATCACTATATTGCTGTGTATTAGCAGGATCTCTAATCTTAGATCCGTTCTGGGTGGCAGCCGTAAAAGCTGCGCAGTAAAGGGTTGTTTGAGTGGTTTCAAAATCAGAGTTATTATCCAGGTATTTTGGAAGTAAGACGGTGTTAATAAAATGAACAAGTCAGTTTTTTGGATGGTTTTTGTTTCGGGATGCTGGGTCTATCCGTCAGATTGGAATGATCAAATCGTTCTTTAGCGGCTGTAAAAGCTTGCTCTATTTCAAGTTGCGTTGCTAATGGGATATTGCAATGCAATACTTCGTCTACGGGTATACTTAAATCGTCAAGTTGCGTCTCGTTGGTCGGTGCGGGAGCTACATCAAATGTATTAGACTGTTGGGTTTCAGCTGTGATGTTAGTTGGGGATGAGCTATAGGTATTTTGAATTACGTTATCGTGTAAAGTAAGTTCACTCGCTATCTCTTGTCTAAGATCTTGGAGTTTTTGTTCGCTCAAGTATCTATTATGAATGATAGCTCGTCGCTGGTCTGCTATTCTTTGTTCGGATACATGTGCCAACTGTGGGTGTTTTGAAATGATTGACTGATGAAGTGGTTTTCTATATGCTGTAGTGATTGTTTCTAGCTTTGTTAATCTATAGTACTCTCTTATTATTAACTCATTGATTTCGTTCGTCCAGCTCATTCGTTGGCTATCATTTTGTGTTTGTTGTTGGGAACAAGGTGGAGCTGAGTTTTTAAGATCGTGTTCTGCTAATTTTTTAATGTCAGCAATATCAGCATCTGACAATAATTTATTCCCAACTATTGCTCTACGTTGGTCGCCCGTCGTTGTTTACTGACTACAAATGAAGGATATTTGAGGCTGAATTCGGCATGTAACTGTGGTAAATATTTTCTTGTTTCAGTTTCTAGAGCTGTAATTTTAAAGTATGTGCGCATAATGAAAATGTTCATGTCTTTAGACCATTTTTTGCGCACATTTTGACGAGCCGTGGCGGGTGCAGGTGGGTTATTATTATTATTATTGTGTGTTATCAGGCAGGCAGTTGAAACAACTGATAGGTGCCTGTATCCAGTTTATCTTCACTTAGTAAAGAGTATTCTTTTGGGTAGTTAGGTGTTTGTCTAGTCTATTCTTAAATTGATTTACATTCGCTGCTGAGATTACGTCTTCTGGTAATTTGTTCCACATTTTGACCACTCGGTTGCTGAGAAAGTGTTTGCGAGGGTTATTCTTGTGCAGATCAATTGATAGTTTGAATTGATGGCCTCGAGTTTGGGTGTTATTGTTACGCTTGAAGATGTCCTGAAATTGGTCTAAGTCGTAGTATCCCGTCAGAATTTTGTATGTTTCGATCAGGTCCCCACGCTTTCGGCGATCTTCTAATGTCGTTAGCTTCAGCACTTTCAGCCTTTCTTCATAGGACATGTTTTTTAGTTGCTTCGGTAGCTTAGTGAAACTACGTTGCACTTTCTCAAGCATCTCAATGTCTTTGACAAAATATGGGCTCCACACTTGAAAAGCGTATTCCAAAACAGGTCTAACATACGTCTTGTATATCTTAAGCATGAGTTCAGGTGTTAGTATTCCAAAGGCTTTTCTGGCGAGATATATTATGGACTTTGCTTTTTTGGTGATGGTTGTCAGGTGTTCTTCCCATTTAAGGTCACTAATTTTAACTATGCATTCTAGACATCAAAAAAACAAAAAATATTATGAGACCAAATGTCGATTCCACAAAAAAAAATTTTTTTTTTTTTAGACTTTTTTAATACTTTTTAACATTTCCAATACTTTTTATCATAACAACAATTTGTTAAAACTAATTTTTTTAATGTTTTTTTTTAGGGACAGGTTTTTTCGTCAAGTCTATTCTTATTTTTTGATTGTCAGGTAAAAGGTGTGGTAATATTAGAACACATTGTGGCAGCATTGTAATCAAAAAGAAGTTTTATGACGAGTTACGTCGAAAAACTTTTTCCGAAAAAAGGTTGATTTTCTTTGAATTTGGAACCAAGCCGAATCCAGGAAATTTTATATAACATTAAATACTCTAAATATGCTCAGGAATTCAGCATTAAAATTATGTGGGTTCCTCGCGAGGCACCGTGTAGATAGATAGATAGACAGATAAAAGACTTTATTCATATCCACAACATACATGGCGTTCACAATCAGTAGGTACAAAGCGATGCAATAAAGATAAATTACAGAAAAACATGCAACTTAGGATTACTTATCAAATATTAATAAAGCCATGTGTCGTGGCAGAGAATAGGTGCTGGCTCAGCATAATGATGCAGCATGCAGCATGCCACATCGCTGATATTCTGCCAGGACCTTTTATACAACAAAAAAAGAGAGATAGGAGTACGTGCAACTCCCAAACAATTATTTTGAATACATAATTTGTTTGTTAAAAGTGTGCAAGTGTGACTGTGTGTGCGTGTGTGTTTGTATATGTATGTTTGTGTGTGTGTGTTGTAGGTTTATTTATATTTTATTTGCAGCAAGAAAAGGAATACGTTTTAGCAAATTTAAATTTCGTTAAATGAAGATTTTAGGTACATAGCTTTTGTGTCTTTAATAAATGTAATCGTAGTTTTAGTTTAAAGTTAGCTTTATTTTGTAAACTTCGGATTGGTGGTGGTATATTGTTCCAACATTTTGAAGCGCGGTACCTAAAACTCCCACGAAAGGCTGCAGTACGGTATCTTGGAATCTGGAACATCTGGGTACGTGGAACTCTGACCGAGTGACAACTTCTATTCGTGGACCATTCTAGTTTTTTGTAAAGATAACTAGGGTTCTGAGTTTTAATTGTATCGAATAGTAAGCTGGCTAGCAATAAGTCTTGACGAAATGTCATTTTCAGAAGATTACCATCATTTAAAAACGGAGTAACATGAGCTCGTGGTGGAATCTTAAAACAGAATCTGGCACACGCGTTTTGAACCCCGATGTATATCTACTTGGCCTGTAACCGTTTCCCATCCTCTATATTAATCTACTATTACAGATCGAAAGAACCCACCAAACGGGCAGCCTCAGAAGGAAACGCTGCTAATATCCAAGATCCTGTCGAGCACGCGGACCATCGTAGCCAGCACTCGGCAGCGGGACGAGCAGCCCTGTCCTAGCTGCATGTGGGGACCCAAGCCGGGGTGAGTGGCATTCCTGTCTTAATAAGTTAACTGAAGGGCAGGAGGCTCGACGGTTCGCTTCGAATTTCAGCGAAGGCCGAAGGCCTGGAGCGTGGCTCAGAGGCGCGGCAGCCTGCGAGGCCGGAGGCCGAGCTGTGAGAAAACAAAAATAATACAATACAATACTCTTTATTGCACACCATAAAAACAGTAGAACAACAGATATACAGTGTTACAAGTACAGGTATTACAATGGGCGGTCTTATCGCTAAAAAGCGATCTCTTCCAGACAACCAGGACTCTGCCAGACAAAATAATTAAACTGTTTATTTCACACAAAGGTACATTTATATTTTTTTAGGTACACAAAACTCTAATCTAATAGTTATTTAGATTTTAGGAAAAACAATTATCATTTCTTAATTTTTTTTCTAAAAATACAAACAACCACAAAAAATATCGAAACGAAAACATGTCTACTCTGACACAAATTAGCTACAATTATAGGAACTGAAAAAACTAAATATTAAATAACAAACTATAACTATATAACAAAACTAAAATAAATTATTAACTAAAAACTTATATATAAAACTTATAAAATATCGCTACAACACACTTAAATAAAAAAAAAAAGGCTTAAATAATAAATTAAAAATCTAAATATGGCCCCCTAGGCATTGTGCCAAAGATGCTGGCAGCATTCCCTCGCTGTATAGCTATGCTAATACGTTGCGATAAGAAGCTGCCAGCTCTCTGGTCACCGGTAGCTTCGACCAGACGCTTGGATAAATCCCTAACTAAAAGTCGAGCG
This sequence comes from Thaumatotibia leucotreta, assembly GCA_025490895.1. NCBI lineage: Eukaryota > Metazoa > Arthropoda > Insecta > Lepidoptera > Tortricidae > Thaumatotibia > Thaumatotibia leucotreta. Next base: position 63,627 of record JALPQI010004789.1, read on the forward strand.
CTCGGACCACACGGCCCAAGGGTCTCGACACCAAAAGCCAGAAAGTGGTACTCAGTGCCGAGACCTTAAAGGTGAGATTTTAGGTGAGTTAGGTCTTACTAAATGGTTATTTATTTATTTAATTACTTTAGTGAGGCACTTAATGTTCATTTCAACAATAATTTTACCTTACAGAATAACATGCATTATCTGACATATTTAATATAGGCGGATAATATTTATGTTCTTTTAATAAGCACTTTCTTAAAGAGCCTTACAATTTGTTTATGAGTTTTATTACAAGTTGAAACGAATGGAACCCTATTCAAAGTCTGAGGTAATGCACCTGTCCATACTCTCTTGCCATATTCGTTCTGGCAACAATATAAAAAACAATACAAATATAAAACCTTTCAACGTTTAATAACATCTCAGTAAGAAGGCGAGAAGGTCATAGAAGGCGAAGCTTCGAGCCCGCGAAGGTCGAAGGCCCGAAGCGTTTCCCATGGCTTGACAGCTTACGTGGCCGAAGGGCTGCGAGAGACTTGAGTTTCCAGCCATACCTACCTTAATACTCATGTGATCTGTTTGTTATATGCTATAGCTAAGTATACTTACGAATAGTGTTATCGCCAGATACGACGACGTGGTGTGGCACAAGTTAGGAGCGTGCGCGTGGTGGCCGGCGCGCGTGTTGACCCCCGGGGACGCGCCCGCCTGTTTGCTGGCGCGGACACACTGTTCCAGGGACTACCCACTCCGCTACTACGGTATGTTATCGGCAGATACGACGTGTGGCACAAGTTAGCGTGCTCGTGGTGGCCGCGCGTGTTGACCCCCGGGGACCCGCCTGCCTGCTGGCGCGGACACACTGTTCCAGGGACTACCCACTCCGCTACTACGGTATGTTATCGGCAGATACGACGTGTGGCACAAGTTAGCGTGCTCGTGGTGGCCGCGCGTGTTGACCCCCGGGGACCCGCCTGCCTGCTGGCGCGGACACACTGTTCCAGGGACTACCCACTCCGCTACTACGGTATGTTATCGGCAGATACGACGTGTGGCACAAGTTAGCGTGCTCGTGGTGGCCGCGCGTGTTGACCCCCGGGGACCCGCCTGCCTGCTGGCGCGGACACACTGTTCCAGGGACTACCCACTCCGCTACTACGGTATGTTATCGGCAGATACGACGTGTGGCACAAGTTAGCGTGCTCGTGGTGGCCGCGCGTGTTGACCCCCGGGGACCCGCCTGCCTGCTGGCGCGGACACACTGTTCCAGGGACTACCCACTCCGCTACTACGGTATGTTATCGGCAGATACGACGTGTGGCACAAGTTAGGAGCGTGCTCGTGGTGGCCGCGCGTGTTGACCCCCGGGGACCCGCCTGCCTGCTGGCGCGGACACACTGTTCCAGGGACTACCCACTCCGCTACTACGGTATGTTATCGGCAGATACGACGTGTGGCACAAGTTAGGAGCGTGCTCGTGGTGGCCGCGCGTGTTGACCCCCGGGGACCCGCCTGCCTGCTGGCGCGGACACACTGTTCCAGGGACTACCCACTCCGCTACTACGGTATGTTATCGGCAGATACGACGTGTGGCACAAGTTAGCGTGCTCGTGGTGGCCGCGCGTGTTGACCCCCGGGGACCCGCCTGCCTGCTGGCGCGGACACACTGTTCCAGGGACTACCCACTCCGCTACTACGGTATGTTATCGGCAGATACGACGTGTGGCACAAGTTAGGAGCGTGCTCGTGGTGGCCGCGCGTGTTGACCCCCGGGGACCCGCCTGTCTGCTGGCGCGGACACACTGTTCCAGGGACTACCCACTCCGCTACTACGGTATGAAGACTAGGGTTACCCGATTTTTATTTATTTATTATTTTCTAAGCAGACAGGTAGTTGTGCTTCGCAAGTGCCTCTTTTTGACTTTTGTATGTGTCAGTCAAGTTTACCTTGTTTGTAGACTATAGTCGGACGTAGTTACGCGAAAACGTTCCAACCCACATGAGTTTGACATATAAATGGATGACTTTTACATTTGACAGAAAGTTTAAATTTTAATGACAAACTCATGTGGGTTGGAACGTTTTCGCGTAACTACGTCCACTGTCGTACCCCCTTATTCATAAACGTTTATTAACTTAACAAGCCGCTAATAATTGTTTGTCCCTTTTGCTCTTATGGACACATTGTTAAGACCGAAAGGGACAAACAATTATTAGCGGCTTGTTAAGTTAACAAACGCTTATGAATATGACGGGTATGGTTTTATCTTGTAAGCGTATCATTGTAAACTGTCTTGCAGGCACACTGAACCACTCTTGGGCCCGAAGCAGCCAAATGGTATTATTCCTTCCCTCGCACGTAAAACGCAGTGGAGATTCGGTACTCGCACAAGCCATCATGGATGCGGCAGATGACTACATTGCCGTGTATCTTACGTAATTAGAAACTTCGGTAACCATTAGAAAAGAGCCAAATATTCGGTATTCGGCAATTTTTTTGATGTTCGTTTTCGGCCGAATAGTTCGGTTATTTTACCGAATATTTACCGAATAAACAATGTAAATTACTAGCGTAGAATTTTGCAACTAATTGGAGAAAGATATCATATCTCAGCAGTCTAAAGAACTACCAAAAACAGAAAAATATTTATCAAATTATGATGCTCAGTGTTTTCTAATAAAACACTTCGGTATTTAGCGTTTAAACGTTAAATTATTAAAGAAGCTATTTATTGGCGCAACCGGGTAAACGGCCGAATATTCGGTTCGGTAAGGGCTGAACCGAATATTCGGCCGTATATTCGTATTCGGCCCATCTCTAGTAAGCATTTTACTATTAGTATCGAAGACGCCAATGTCCTATACCATTTGTCAGTTGAAAGTAAAAAAATGTAAACAAACCTGTAAACTTGCATAACTGTAATCACGCACTTTTAGAACACAATCTTGGTTTTATCTCCAACTTAAAACCTGAAGTTCACTTAGTTTTATTTTTGAAATTATTGATATTTATTAGTCATCAACAGCCTGTGATCGTCCACTGCTGGACGTTGGCCTCTCCTATTAACTATGCGTATAGACGCATTAGGAAGTAAATGCCCATAATCGCCACGCTGGGCAAGCGGATTGGCGATCGCAGTAATGTGTCCATTATGATGACGCTACTGCCCATCATCAATCTTTTATCAAATAATAGTCAGTGACACTTCGATCCATTAGTCGACTCTTACGACACCCGCAGGTGGAGTTGGGGTGGTGACAAATGTATTCTTACTGCCGTCACCACACATTATTAGTATTAACGTAAAAATATATCTGCGTTTGACGATATACTGTGTCAAAGACGTGAAATGCTATGGAAAGTCAGCCGTATTTGTTTATCTTTTTTTTATTTTCAAATGACGAATCGTTTACACAACCCCAGCAAGCCTAGCCAAAATGCCATTTTGCAATCGTACTCGATAAACGATAAGTCACGTGACCATAAAAAATATATGAAAATGGTCACGTGACTTTTCGTACGAATCTGACTCTCATATATAAATTAATAAAATTGTCGCTTATCGTATACGATTACAGAATGGTATCTTGGCGGTATGCAGTAATCGACATTTGCAATCAAAAGATCATAGTCGCGGCGATATAATTATTGTCCCTCCAATCGTGCTAAGCGTACAGTAGTGACGTAACTAGATTTTGTTAGTGAAAAGTGGACGTAAAACGTTTGATTTTTTGACAGACTAGGTACCGTCCATTCATCTTTAGGGTGCGGCTCCACTGAGGCGGAGAGGAGCGGAGATGTGCAAAATTGGCCAATGAGACCGCATGACAGTGTTTCGAATTTTAAATTTGAAGAATGTAATTGGTCAATTTTGCACATCTCCGCTCTCTCCGCCTCAGTGGAGCTGCACCCTTAGTTGTCTTATCTAGTAAACAACTTATTAACCTTAAACGTAGACGTTTTCTGTTGTAAACTGCTGTTTCCTTGATTAAAAATTAAGCAATTTACTAATCACTACGGACGGACTGCACAAATACGGACTCAGGTATTTTGGTATAGGCAAATATGGCAGTTTACAGCAGAAAACGTGTACTTTTAGGTTAGAAAGTTGTTTACTAGATAAGGCAACTAAAGATGAATGGACTTAACAAAGTGGTAGGAATATTTTTTTTTGTTAGCCTAGTTTTCATTGTACGAAATAAGTAAATGATTCCATCCAATAAAGATAACTTTTAATATTATTGACAAATATGAATAAAATATGGGATAGATGTGAAAGTATTAGTTTTAAGTGGGAAGACACGTTAATAAATCTGAAGGGTTTTTCTTAATAAAATTGACAAAAAATTAACTTATTACTGGTTTGAAATCTAGTGTTCTATCTTAATTTTAATAAAATACGGGTTAGATATATTTATTACCTAGTCATAAGTACAAAGACTGCTGTTAAAACCGGAAAGGTTTATTATACCTAATAAAATTAAAACAATAAACTTCAAATTATAAATATTGGATGTCATATTATATTACCAAAGAAAATACGACCATGATCACCAACGTCCGAGATGGGAATCGAACCCACGTATATGACATCCAATATTTATAATGTATATAGTATTAAGTAGTGTGACTAGTGAGAAAAAATAAAAGCACACAATAAAATATTTTGTTAATAAATAATTTGATGTGTGTTTACACAATAAGTTCAAAATAAACTTCATTTTAATAAAATATAGATTATGTACATATAGTTATATCCTCAACCCGCAATTTGATTTTGGTATTTTAACCCTTAGATGTGGTATGGTATCACATATTTTATTTCTAAAATGACTTAGTAAACAATCGATGTAAATTAGAACTGTTGCTCAGTTTGACAGTCGCAATTGATTACTTATGCCCGCTTACCACTGAGAGCGGAGCGGACTCATTAATGGCTCAGTTTCACGTTCATCGCTCGCTAAGGACTAGTATTAAGTTGACGGCTGCGAGTGACAACAGCAGTGTAAGTTAAACGGACCCATTAATGACTCCAGTCCGCTCGCAGTGGAAAGCGGGTATTTCGACAAAATAAGGACAAGATGCAGGTTAAAAATATGCATTGTGTAGTTTATTTTATTGTTATCAAACACAATTTTGTTTGGTTGATCTAACTTGAACAGTTCTCGAAATATGCCACTTTCAACGACACCCTGTATATTTTACATTATCTTGAATAACTCTGAAACAAAAGAAGATCTAGAGCTGATATTAAGCATGGAGTATTATTAGGTCCTGCTAGTACACCACCTAAAATATTGACCTCATCCGTGGGGAAAGGCACCTCTTGTTCGGTAAGGCTGCTAAACCCTTTATGTTTTTTTTGTAACATCCTTTCAACTCGCCGAAAAATAGTCCGGTCTTACCCGGGTGTACCTTACTTCAGTAAATTAAAGTACACAATATAAAAGTAATCGGAAGGAGTAATCGGCTTACTTTGTGCCCAACTCTGCTATTAGATTTTGTAAATGTGACGTTTCGCAGATAAAGGTGCTTTATGAATATCACGTAGCACCAAATTAGTATAGAAGCGACATTAATAATAACGTAAGCGCCGTTTTTATCTGCAAAACGTCACAAATGTACAGTCAGCGTCAAATACTTTGCCAAAATAATGGTTATAGTTAGTATGGTGTACAGCTACGCAGCGGTCGTCAGTTCAATCATCGGCTCGTACCAATGAGTTTTTCAAAAAGCTTATGTACGAATATAATCTGATGAAAGGGAATAAGGAAATAATATTAGGTATATAATAATATTTTAGCCTATGCAATGTCCCACTGCTGGGCACAGGCCTCCTGTCATATATGAGAGGGATTGGGCTATAGTCCCCACGCTGGCCCTAAGCGGGTTAGGAACTTCACATACACCTTTGAATTTCTTCGCGGATGTATGAAGGTTTCCTCACGATGTTTTCGTTCACCGAAAGCTAATGGTAAATATCATCTGATATTCTGTACATAAGTTTCAGAAAAACCCGTTGACACGAGCCAGGATTTGAACCCACGACCTCCGGATTGAAAGTCAAACGTCTAAACCATAGAGCCACCACTGTAGCGAAGGAAAACATCGTGACAAACCTATATACATTTGCGAAGAAATTCAATGGTGTATGAGAAAGTTCCCAATAAGTATTGGAACAACGCAAAATAGGCAAGTTTCATATCGAGATGAGAAAAATGGCCAGAATACGACACGTTTTTTTCTTTGGTAAATGACGTCTAATATTTATAATTCTACAAGGTATTTGACGCTGTCTGTACCCATCTGTCACTTACCTATAAAATGGGAAATTCCGCAACAACTCACGTTCTCATCACGTGCACTTTTTTGCACGATGCAAATAATAAGGTAAAGGTACACTATGCCGGGATAGTACATTATGCCGTGATATTTAGATTTTTGTCGTAAAATAAGGAAACTATCATTAAAATCATGATTTAAATGAATACTTCATAAATTATAGCTCATAAACAACTGATAAACACAATTATAAGACATACTTAATCAATCCTAAAGCAGTAAGGTTCTTCCGAATCCGTTAGTCCTAACCAAACAGTAGTTTCATAGGATCGTGTAGTCGGCGAGCGTAAGGAGGCAGTGGGAACTTCGTAAGGTTTCTCTGACATGTTGATAAGTTTATTTGGACTAAATTTGTAAAACTATTGCCTTGTAGTTATTAACCAAAGTTTTCAATTATTTTTCATGTCAATATAAAGCATATTTTAATGAAAATAGTCTATTTGATGATTCCCGTAATTATGTTCACAAATCAGATGCAATGAACGTAATTGCGGGAGTATCACGGAATAACGGAAAATCAGACATCAATGTTTTCTTCAATCATTTATAACTGGGGCTACATTTTTTCATAAATTTGATGTAAATGGGTATATTCATGACTAAAGATGACAGTGACGTAATTCCGGTATATGATTATTTTTCAATTTCAGTGTTATTTTCAAGCCTAAAGTTAGTGCTCGTTACGTCATAAGTACGAAGTAATGGAGTATAGTATCAACAATAAATGTCTTATATTTGTAAAAACAATGCACAAAAGATAAACATGTCCGTGTTATTCTCACAATTATTATACTACCTTCCAGTCTAAGAAGAGATTTTCTCGTATTTTCTAATTTAAGATATTTTTTCCGACTCCCGTAATAATGTACAAGAATTTTCTTCTTATGTCTGTTATTCCGGTATATGAGGAATAGTAAAAAAATTATTCATATATTAATAAAAAACATTACAGGAAAAGGGGGCTATTGGTTTATTAGGGTTTGTTAATTGAATAGAAGCCCTTACAGTAACAACATGACGGTTCGTAAGTCCGTCCGTTCACCCATCAGTCTGCCTGTCTATCGGTCTACGCTATAGCTCAGTTAGTAACATTCATATTTGGATTAGGGGTATTAATCACGCGCAAAAAAATAAAACTTAAATAAACCCTAAAAAATGCAACATACATATATCCTATATGGTAGGTATATACCTATGCTATGCGTGCATATATTTTATGTAGAAGATTGCTTTATCCAAACGTGTAGGTACCCAAATAGTTTCATAAGACGTTAATTTTTTTTAATTTATGTTTTTTCAATTATAAATTTGGATAAATGTTTTCAATAAATAAATAAATAGCAGGAAAAAGTCTTACAAAATCCAAGTCTTTCATTAAACATTTTTTATTTTGATATTTATAATTATAAAGAGTCAAATTTACTAATCTTACAAAATTACGATATTTTTTTTGTTATTATGACACGATTGTAATAATTTTTAGTTCTATTATTTTAATAGAATACTTGAATAATGCGACCATTACGAGATATCACGCAATTGTGTGCAACGACTCACGGAATTGAAGCATGCGCCAAATTTTACCACGCAATTAAGGACAAACGAAGGGTTTAGCAAATTTGCGATTATTTCCATAATTAAAAAGCTATGGGGCAAAATAATGTCTCATATCCATCTCATAAGACACGTCTACAAAATAAAAATGATTACACACCTAGAATTTTCGTATTTTTAAAATAACCCACAATCAAAGTCAAAAGTGCCTTAGTATACCGCAATATGGTACATTTACCTTAAGTGTTAATTTATCTTCTGATAAGTAATCTGTCCCTTGATATACAGATACTTAAATTTGCATCATTGATATCAAAACGCAATAAAATCGTGACTTCATTTCGTGTTATGATGGTACTTGCAAGTCAGCACTTAATGTTACATCCTTAAAGGATTTAAAATAATCCGTTATCATAAAGATAATTGATTTTATTGATAAAAAACCGTTTAAAATACAATCAATCATTTGAATTATAAATTTTATCTTTTTGTTGTCTACAAGGAATGCTGATTGTTATCGCTTTTTGCGAAATTTTATTTGTGATATTAGTTAATAGGTATAATCTTACTTGTGTATATTTTGTGCTTACATTTGACTATTTTAGAAGTAGTCGTTTATATCGCCATGTTGCATGTAGCTCAATCATTAATTATGATAAATTTGATATTATGTTGAAAAAATTTAAATCAGAATATAATTCTAGAATTTTATTTCAATTATTTTATTTATACTGTTATTTCCTCCTTTGTCCCCTCCCACTAGGGTTAGCACATGATTAAAGAGACGGAAGGTATATCGCGGCAACATACGACAACAAAATATAAGTGGTCCGGTGTGAGCAAAAGAGACACGGCGACATTTAAAGTTCATAGCTGAGCGAGTAACTATAAACATCGCCGTGTCTCTTTTATTTGCACGGGAGCGCGTATCTTTTGTTCGCGTAACACGTTCACTGCGGTGGGGGGTTTTCGACCCCTTACAAAGTATAGTTGTTAATTTCGAGTTAAGGTAATTGCCGCAGCGCAAGTGTTAAGTCTCTCATACTGTTAAATTTGTTTGGCGCTGACTGTGCCAAACAGCTTTGGTGCTAAACAGGGAAAATGTATTGTAATTTGTCTGATCAAAATGCAAACATTTTTTCCCGTAACGTGATGCACCTGCGTAGTAATTAACACGTTCGCCGCCGGTACTGTTGTCACTAAGTGCTAATATTCATGCCGATCGAAATTATATTACAACGTGGAACGAGTTAAATAGATATGAATGAAACACAAAGACTATATACAGCTATTTTTAATTCGTTTTTACATAAAAAATAATACTTTAAATAATTCAACACTTAACAAAAGCATCAAACATGATAAGACGTTCACTTTTGTACTTATAAAAAAATAAACTTAATTGGTATTAACAATATATTACATAATTCATACATTACAAACTAAGATATATTTCTAAAGTTGATAAGTTACAGGACTTTGCAGAAAGCTATCCGCAAACAATATCATTATTTAGGTATGTTAGCATTTTAAATACTAAATCCAATCATATGTACGAGTGCATTGGGGTAACTTTAGAAAATCAGAATTATCTACACCTCTGCGAGAGCCAAGGAATTATTTATTATGCCTAAAGTGGACGAGTCCAAATTAAAATAGAGGTGACAGAGGAGTCGAGTAGAATTCCCGCTTAAAATGATCCCAATGCACCCGAATTTATTCTCAATCTCAAATTAAACAAGAGGTCACGTGGTCAACGAGATACATTTCATAGAGGGAAACGTAGAATTTGCTAAATAATAGATCAATCATATGGATAAATAAATTAAGACGCAGAAAGACATGTGGAGAACGGTCGAGACCCTGAATACACTAGGTTAGTGTCTAAATCGTCGGTTGACAAGCAAAACTTACTAACAAATACCTACTTGAAATAACTCTTGTATCTCAGTTCTTTTTCAATACTGACGCTATGATTGCTAAGAGTAGAGACAGTTTTTATAGTGAGTTTTGGTTGTCAGCCGACCATATAGCCATATCGATTTGTAGTGTTTATAATTCGATTTCATAACAAATTTTATAATATCGCCTTTTATCGCTCGCTCGACAGAAAATCGAATAAAACTAATACAATTCGACATAGACAACTGCGATAAATATGTTATTCACAAAATAAAATTACATCACAGACCATTTTTAACCGACTTCAAAAAAAGGAGGAGGTTCTCAATTCGACTGAATTTTTTTTTTTTTTGTTGTATGTATGTTACCTGATATCTCCGAGAATAGTGAACCGATTCTAAAATTTCTTTTTGTGATCGATCGTGTATTACCCCGAGATGGTCCCATTGGCACCAAGTTGGGGTCTGATGATGGGATCCTGGAGAAATCGAGGGATCTCTTCAAATGTTATAGGTACATGTATGGCGCTTTTGGTAATTTTCATTCATTTACAAGAATTTGCATTCAGAAAGTAGGATTTGAGGAAACCAATGATGGAAACAAATCGGAAATCTTGGAGAAACCGGATGAAGTCGGTTTTTTAAATTTTTAATTACACAATCATTCTTAGTTGTAAGTCCTACAGTTAGGGGTAAAAGTACCGTCCAAAAGCTCGTTTTTACGGTTACCAACAATGCTTCCGACTGTCCAAGTTCCCTCTGGTCTTGGTCGAAAGCTAAAAAGGTCACATTGATCGGAAGCATTGTTAGGGCTTTAAATGCGTACATTTTATTACGTATCTGTCTTATAGTGAGCTAGATTAGTAATGTGGTCAGCTAATAAACGCACAAACGCAGCATACAGTGAAGTTGATACACTGTTTATTATAAAATAATAAAAATAATGTTTAGAATTAATTACTCGCACGGTAAAATTAATGGCTAGTTAATGTAGTATGTGGTAAAACTGGTGACATCTAACTATCGAGGGTTGCAGTCTCTTAACCGATTCGTTGCGTGTTCCATTTTGAAAAACTTTTATCTATGGCGGCGAAAAATGTTTTCATGATACGCCAAGCGTTACGCCATAGAATATGATGACACGCCTATCGTGTCATACGCCATTAGTTAAAAACATTCATGACACGCCTGGCGTGTCATCCGCGCTGAAACGGTTAAATCTGACAAGGTGAAGACGCGTGAAAACCCCGTTATTTTAGAGCTCAATACCCGGACACTGACGGTTGATCGCGGCGTGCAGAAACACTAGAAACAGCGAGTAATTGCGCAAGTATATAGCGGGCAGTCCTAGACGATGTTTTTAAACCCAGACTATAGGTAAATTCACTAAAAAGCTGGCACGAATGGATCGAATGAAATGAATGACATCTATAATTGTGTGTATGCGGTCGTCCTAGACCAACCTGTATCTACTGTCATTTTGACAACCACACATAGATAATCATAGTCATTTACTTAATCCATTCGTGCCAGCTTTCGTGAATTTAAGTACCTGTACAAATGAGGAGTGTCTTTTCAAAAGGGCTTATGATGAAAACATAAATAATAGCCCTTGTCGACAGAGAGGAAGTAAGCCTCGAAGACACTCCTCAAATGAAGTCCTGCTTGGACGGCCTCATTAGGACGACCCGGATGGATGGCAACCGTATAATCATGCTAGCTATGATCTTTTCATTCACCCAGACGCACTGTCACGATTACGGGCTCCTTATAACAAATCCTTGCGTCATCGTGAGTGAAACATCTATAATATGGTTGGCGAGTTATAAAATGTTGTCAACTAATATCGTTGATAGACAACCAAGTAGGCATTTATTATTACTACCCGTATTTACTCTTAGGGAGTTTGAATCTCAGCCGAATATATCCTTTAGTACCGTTTGGTAGCCAATGTTTCGTAACCAACTTCGAAATGGGAATAAATTCCCAATAGGTAACTAACTGGCTTTAAATCGGGACTTATCATTTTTACCAAATCTGTACCAAATCTAAATCAAAATTATTCCCATTTCATAGCTGGCTATCAGGAAACCATATTTCCTATTTGGCAGCCAGCTACCAAATCTGGCTACCAAACGGTACTAAAGGGTATATATAGGGCGGGCCCACATTTGTCAACGGCCGGTATTTGCCGCTTGTGTTGTCACTGTCATAAAACTGATACAACGACATGTGTGAATCTTTTCTCTTCAAGAGGGATACCGCGAGCCATGAGTGACGTGTTGCTTTCCTAAGTTTCCTGTGACACTTGGGTATGCATTTGTAAATGTAATTTATCACACTCTGACAACTCTGTTTCTCTGGAAACAACACGTCGATCGTGGTTAGCGGTAGGCCTTTGCTCGTTTTGACACATTTGTCGCTATTATGACATGGACATTTGATTTTTTTCAACTGTCTTAAATCCGAAATTGTCAGAAGAGGTAGCGCCATTAGACTCCCTCAATGTCAAGTTTTGTAGTTAATAATAGTAATAACCGTCCATACTTT
>JALPQI010004790.1:0-65049 GCA_025490895.1 Thaumatotibia leucotreta
ATGATTTCAACTCAGAATCGTGAATCTTCCGAGTCTTAATAGGAGATTTCTTTTGTCCCAAACATTTTCGAACTTTCCATTTGGTTACCGCCATACAAAATGTATGAACACATGGTAACGGAATGGAAAATAAACCTTGGGACAAAAATTTTCTCCTATCAGTATCCAAAAAGCCGTTTCAGAGTGGAATTAAAAGTTGTAAATACAAAAAACTTTGAAAAAATTACCCGTAGGTATATCCTGAGGCAATACTGTCCACAAAGAATAGTACGAGGGATGTTCCAAAAGTTTTTAGTTGCTCCGGTTCTATTCATGCGATTTCAATAAAACTTACATCATTTTGAGGGATATTTCAATGACGCTTTAGGCGGTGTAAATTTGTTTTAGTGAAGATTTTAGATATTTTTATTATTTTGTTTTACTTAGACGTGTCGATCCTTACTCCAGTGACCATGATACCGGTTTTTAAGACACTTTTTTAATTATATGCTAGGAACATCATTCACTTATAAAACTATTTTATTTTATAGGTACTAGTAATTGAAGATATTTCCGTTATTTTTAAGTACAAATTACGTGATATCATTTACTTTAATCATAAATGAATAGGCATCGAAAAAAATCGTAAACTCTAAAATTGGAATTTCAAACATTGTAAAAATCATCATTCAATCAATAATCATTGTTATTCAATTATAATTAAAAAAACGCAAAATTAACTATTTTATTTATCCCGGGTATAATTTAAGTACGGCTTTCAAAAATGTTTATACAAAATATGCTTCAATGGGTCAAAAATGGCCAATTTTTCCATACAATGTTAAATTTCATACAAAACAGCTTTTTGTAAGAAAAATATAATAAAAAAACTATTCCCATTACATGCATAAATTTATTAACCATAATAAGTATTGAAATGTCCCTCACAATGATATAATTTTAATTTAAATCGCATGAATAGAACCGGAGCAACTAAAAACTTTCGGAACAGCCCTCGTATGTACTTAATCATCTTAAACTTTATTTAGCTTTCTTATTTGCCACTAATAAGATTCTGACTTTTGACTTTTGACAAAATGCCAACTTTGCCAAACCCATTGGTAGTTGCGCTGCCAGTGGAGTGTCACATTTCTTCAGGTTGTAAACAAACAGTAGGTTTTTTTTGTTGTCGATTATTGGACTGAAATTTTATGAGATAAATTTTATTTTCTTTTGGTTTAGTTAAAAACCGTTAGATTTCTAAATAGCTCCAGGGTTTGCCGAATAACGAAGGTCACCCTGTATATTTATGTAGCTACTGTGAGATTTTCGTAAATCATGCATAAGTGCGATATAATGACGTCAGTATGCTTCTTGTGTTTGTTTGCGATGCATTTCTCTGCAGTAATATAGGTAACTAGGTATTAGGCCAGCCATACACCTGTAAGTTCTTAGTATATGAGATAGTGATATTCGCCTCTCATTCCTTAGTATAGCTCCGTCCCTATAACTTACGTAAGAACTTACAGGTGTACGAGCGCTCTTATAGGTCGGCTGCTCAAAGTCAAATTCAAGTATGTCCATTTTAGCAAATTTTACAGGAGAGCAAAAAAACGTAATTTGTCATTTTCATCGACAAATAAACTCAAAAATAACTCAAATTTATTGTCATGGCGTTTAACACTATAATGTTAATTTTTTGATGATTTTTATTTTTATTACTCAGTTTAATCACAAATAATAAGAAATGTTTTCAGCTTTGTCGCACACCCACATTTTGGGAACAATCGTCAACGTAAAAACAAGCAAGTCTGACATGCTTGATTTTAGGTTTGTTGCATTGTACTAAAATGTAGGGGAAAATGAGTCAGTTACGTCCTTTTGCTTTTGTTATTAAACGTATTTTGTTGAATTCTCTAAAATAATTAGATCGAATATGTTCAAAATCATGTTGCGAGTAGATTGCATCATGTCCCATATTTCTGATATTTTTTCACATTTTTTAGACCTGCCGATAAAAAATTAAGGGGATAGAGTAGAGACACATTTTTTTAACTTTCCGGACTATTATTTCTGAAAGTATTCCACTAATCAAATTATTGGTAAAGAAACCTCAAACTTATTTTAAGAAACCTATCATATGATGTATCACAAATTAACATTTGGATAAAAAATGTTTTTTGACATTTAGATACATGTATGGGATGCCCCCCTTTAAAAAATATTATTTTGCAATTTATATGCAAAACTCAGTAGCAACACATAATATATACCTTGAGTTGAAATTTCATAAACGTACGCTAAACAGTTACAACAGAAACCGCTGTGACATACAGATGGACACGCAGGCAGGACGCAAAATTAAATGACTTCCGCTTTTGCCACTTTGGCTACGGACCCTACAACAGTATTATTAGATTATTACTGTTCTTCTTATGCTAATTATTAACAATATTATAAATGACCATTTTATTCCTAAATTATCATATCATAAGTATTGTTACTTACTCTTAAAAATAATTTGTGAAAACAGAAATTCTAAAAAGAACAAGTTTTTTAGATCGTATACATATACGATGGGTAGTTTGTAATAGCTGGCAATAGTTATAAATTCGCTAGCAATTTGATAGGCAATTGAATACTTAATTTTTTTTGCCATAAAATGGTAGTAAAATTGACATACTGATAAAACGTTGTTTAATTAGCATATAACCAAACCTGATAGGTAGTTCTTCTTCCTAGCATTTTCCCGGCTTATGCCACGGCTCAGAGAGAGCCTGGTAAGCTGATAACCAAACCTGATAGTTATTATTCTACATAATATTTATTTTCTGACTTTTATTGAGATCGAATGTTTTCCTATACATTTTACATGGACACTGCTGCAAGGTCATAATATTTTTAATTACTTAAAATATACGTATAAACGTCTGGTTAGTTTAAAAGCCAAACGCTGAAATCAAGCATCTCCAGAGACAATTTGAATTTCATGTATCTCATTTAGAGATACTGCTTTCCAGCTTGGATCTAGACCAAATGCTTGGGTTTAGCGTAGATCTTGAGGGAAATTCGACAAAGCTGAAAACATTTCTTGTCTACAACTTCAAAAATAAGGGGTTTAGAAGAAAAATTTTAATGCAGAAAAATGCCTTTTTGGTTTCTTTTTCAAAATATGCAAAAAAACAAAAACTGAAAAAAATGGACATACTTGACGTCAACTTTGGGCAGCCGAGGTAATATAGACTGTAAAATTAAGGTGCATTTAGACTATCCCCCGCTCTACGAAATTCGTATTTCGTAGAGTGGGGGATAGAAGGAGCGAATGCTCGTTTAGTCTAAATACACCTTAAGAGTCGGATGATCGAGGCGTAAATGCCCATAATCGTCACGCAGGCAAGCGGCTTGGCGATCACAGTAATGTGTCCACTATGGTCCCTGCACTGCAGACCACCATCAAGAAAATCAAAGAATTTTCAGTGACACTTCAATCCTTTAGCCGACTCTTACTTACCAGTACCACACTCGTGGGAAGAGTTGGGGTGGTGACAAATGTATTCTTGCTGTCGTCACCACACGGCAAACCTAGATAGAATCGGTGAAAATACGGAAAACCCCAGGATGTAAAAAATGCTGAAATATTTGGGAGGAAACAGGGGAATACGTTGGTACGGAAATGGGCAGCTCTATTTCCTCTTAAAGGGACTCCCACAGAACATAATTATGTAATTTTGCTTTTTGCTTCCTATTAATAACTGTAACAGGTAAGAGTCAACAAAATAAAAAAAATGGTGCACCATTTTTTCGTCTTTATTTAGTGGTAATAAAGTCGAAAAGTGGTAGACCACATTTTTTGTTGACTGTACGTAGATGTTTGGTTTATTTTTTATAATATGAATACAGACAAAAGGCATTTATTCTCTTCAATGGTACAAAACCCGTAAGTACGACTCGCACTTCACCGGTTTTATATTTAAAAAAAGTCTTCTACAAGTTTAATAATTGGTAAAATAATAAAATTTTAATACATTTTTTATTAGTCACGTTAATCGTCGTAATGAGAGTCGATTAAAGTCTCTCTTTCTATCATTAAGCATATACGTATTTTAAAAAGAAGACGACAAATGCCTAATGCCATACCCGGCTCGGAAATCAATTAGTGGAACCATATTGCACTATATGTTCACAATAAATGGCCGACATAGAAGAATGTTAATCAGCTGTTCATATTTGGAAGGGCCATTTGTCCACCATTTATGTAAAGTGCACACAGAGTTGACAGAGTTGAAGGTAGACAGTAGTACATCTTCTGCTATTGTAGCATATCTTTCGGTCGGTCGGTCCGTAAGTACATTCGTCGCTAAATACATCTTGTCGCGAGATACGTGAAAAAAAAAATTAAATGACAGGCGACCCTGAAATATATATGTTAGCCCCTGATGGCTTAGGATGGTACTGGTTCAAATATGTATAGTGCTATACCTCACTATCGCACGTACAAATAAAATGACGGCAACTACGACAAATGGTTAACACGGGGTTATCATCAGCCTACAGTATAGTTACCCTAAGCCGCCGCCGCGTTATTAACGCAGATTTACTTTCTATACATCCCGCTCGTACTCGTGTATTGGTGCGAAGTGCGAATAACGCGGCGGCAGCTTATAATATGGTACATAAGGTATACAAGAGCCCCCTTTCAACATTGGTAGCCGAGCGTACCGCTAACTTTATAAATCGTCAAACGATTTAAAAAATTTCAGGTATGTGTCTCCGTCAAAAATATGATTTTATATGTTCGCGGAAGCCTCAGTCTCTGTTACTTTACTACTATGTTCTCTATATAATTACATACGCCCTCTTAGGCCAGACATAAGTACTGGTACTGATGCTCGATATTTTACAATTTTGATATTCGCAGTGGGAATCCTTTTTCCAAACCACAAGGGACAGCGCTCAGTCACTATGTCGTAGCAATATCATTTGTAAGTATATGCATAGATAGGGTAGACTAATCCCCCGTATTCATAAATGTCTCCTAACTAAGCAAGCTGATTAAGTGTTGTTTGTCCCAATCCAATATGTCGAGACCGAATGCGAAAAATGATACTTTATTGGTTTGCTAAGTTAGGAGTCGTTTATAAACAATATGATACCTTAACCGATTGCAGTTTGCAGATTGCCCTTTTACATATATCTTTACATCATATATTTCTCAAAATTCATTACATTTATATAATTATTCTGACTATTAGAGACTTCATCTCTATTTAATGTACTATATCTGTATTTATATTAAATCAAATTTATGTTTCGTTTTTAATTAATGCATGTTAGCTGTAAGATGTTATAAAACTATTATTTGAAAAAAACAGTCCCGCTGAGTTTATTGCCGGATTCTTCTCAGGCAGTGGTGTAGGGTTAGAACCGGAAGTAGTTTTTTTCTCTCATTCGCTATTTATTTTAACGATTCAAAAGCGCTCGTTGCTGGGCCTAATTGAATAAAGAATATTTTTACTTTGACTTTGCAGATAAATTATAGAATACATATTGATGAATATATAAATTATTGATTTTTTATTATGAAAAAAGTTAATAATAATGGAAATAGGGAAACGGTAACTCAGGCATTTTGCGCAAGTGTTATAGTGTACAGACATTTTCGAGTAGAAATACAAGCTCTCGAACTAAAATGAGTTCTCGTTTTATCCCCGAAATAGGTTACTGTCGTGCTTTTACTTTGCGGTCGGTTTGTTTTTTACCCATAGACAAGTTTGCGTTTTTAAGGATGTGCGTAGGTATTTAAATGGCGAACCTAATTACGATTCCGATATTTAAATGCAGAAAGCTAGCTGCTACGTTTTTAGGTACCGTTGCATCGTTTCTTATATTATCATTTATCTGTGAATGAAAACTATGTATAGTCAAAGGCAAAATAACGTGTACATAAAAATGCTCAAAAATGTGTCCCAATGCACTTTAATTCTGTGTAATAAGAACGTCGTATGTAAATACCGCGATTTAAATCATACTAATAATGTTGGTATATAAAAATCGTTTCTTACAGTCTTCGGGCATAAGATGCGAAGGATCGATCGAAGGAATTTATTGACCAAAGGTACAATTAAACCAAACGAGCATTCGCTCATTATATCCCCCACTCTATGAAATTCGTTCGTTACACAAAACGTGATTCGTCGAAATTCGTTACCGTCCGACTATGAATGATACTGTATCTAAGTATCTTTTAAGCTTTTACATGAGCCCTATTAGACTTAACATTGCTTACTATACTACTAATATGCTATGCTGCATAAAAGTTTTGGAAATTTATACTAACTTCGTTAAGATTGTATAGAGAAATCTTGGGATGTTATTTCAATAATTTTAAATAAGTTGTAACGATTTTTCGTGCAGTTACAAACACTAAGTTTTATAAAACATTAATTTGAAATCATCTTTAAAATGTACTTACACCCATACTCCGTAGTCTACCTTTTCTATTCCTCTTATTAAATAATAACACGTTTATTTTTATCGATTACAGTATTTTTTTGAGACGATTAATTCAATTACCGTAATGACGGCGAAGTATAATAGGCTGCCCGTAATTTAACATATTTTAAAAATTCCATTTAAATACTTACACTTGTAAAATAAATTTGCACTAAGCAGTCGTTGGCAGTAATTATAGGTTCAATAAAACGTTTTTTACTGGTACAAGAATAAAGATCGATATCTGCAATTGTACAGCATACAACGCATGCTTGAGTAGGTCGGATATTTTAATGAGTTATTAATTTTAGCCACGCCTACATTTTGTCACGGAGTATGGAGGCCATGTATTTATTACGATATCTTTCAGGTTAGGTTGTCTCTCGATATCACACAGGTACTGCAGATGTTTGACTTTAGAACTAGACCG
This sequence comes from Thaumatotibia leucotreta, assembly GCA_025490895.1. Classification (NCBI taxonomy): domain Eukaryota; kingdom Metazoa; phylum Arthropoda; class Insecta; order Lepidoptera; family Tortricidae; genus Thaumatotibia; species Thaumatotibia leucotreta. Next base: position 6,902 of record JALPQI010004790.1, read on the forward strand.
AGATCGAAAGTTGTAACTGTAACTACTACAGGGTGAACGATATGAAATGTTACCAGATAGATTTTTTTTTTATTGAAAAACAATTGATCACTTACATGATATCTTAAACAATATTTTCGCCAAACTGCGAAACAGTTTGTTGGCGATGCGCTCACTATTCTTATAATGTTCTATAAATTAAGTCTGGTGTCAAAGTAATAGCGGCTTATTATTGGAAATATGTTTTGGAAATCGCATTGAAGTCTTAGGCACGCAAACATTTGAGTTGTTGATCATAAAAATAAGAACGAGACGAGCTCTTCGGCTTATAAAGCTAGTAAGAACTAAAAATGGCTGAAAACCAAATTTCACGTGTCATTTCTCCAATGCAGTGAGTTTCGGACATTTTAGCTGGTCTATTTTGAAAAGAAAGGTGAGAGCAATTAAACATGCTAGTATACATGCAATGAAGAAAGCGATCGTATTTTACTGGCACATACCACTACCACTGGATCACAAACGTGCTGCGACCGAATATTTTATTATCATTTGAAGACCATAGTCAAAGCAAAAGGTGAAATATTGACTAAAAGTAAATTTATTAGCCGTGATATTTTTAGCCGTGTGGTGACGGCAGTAAGAATACATTTGTCACCACCCCAACTCCTCCTGCGGGTGTCGTAAGAGTCGACTAAGGGATTGAAGTGTCACTACCATCAGTTATTTCATAAAAGATTGATGACGGGCAGCAGCGTCATCATAGTGGACAGTGGACACATTACTGCGATCGCCAATCCGCTTGCCTAGCGTGGCGATTATGGGCATTTACCTCCTAATGCGTCTATACGCATAGTTAATAGGAGAGGCCTACATCCAGCAGTGGACTATCATAGGCTGGTGATGATGATGATGATGAAATTTATTCACAAAATGTAATCTTTTTTCTCTTGTTTTTTCTTACTTATAGTAATAAATTGTTACAACTAAAAAATCACAGTCCTTTGAAATTGATAACACTTCATATCGTTCACCCTGTACTAGTTACAACTCTCGGTATTCTCTGATATTCCAATATTAGCACATTGTGCATCTAGGGAGGTAAGTACGGTATTACTAACGAGAGTGTTAGAAGCCCGACACGGTAGGTGGAGGGATTATAATGACTCGAGTTAGTATTGTGCTTACCGACCGTGATACTTACTATGTTTTTCATCACACTTGCGAGTAAAGAAATTTGGTTTAAGACAAAATATTATTAAATGACGTACTAACATTTCTATTACTCCCTAGGGAATTTCACTTTTCTATTACTCCCGCGATGCATGCAAGCAATGGCGCGCTTACAAAGCAAGTGTGATGAGGAATATCATAAAGCCGGTCTACTCTGGTGAGAGAAAGCGGAAATTGGCCACAGGAACTTGCGAACGGGTATAGAAAATAAAAACATGAATTAAATTAAAACATTACGATACACGTGCGAAAAACATGAAGTTTCATGAAGCACGTACCTATATCGTACAACGTTTTTCAGTAGGTACGTACTTGTAGGGTAATGTTATGTATTATTTTAATCAATACCCACGTATACCGTCAACCGGGGTCAATGGGGACAATTTTGAACTTTGAGTAAGATTTTAACGGAATATTTCCATGAACGAGCTCAATGTTATGGTTTTAAATCTTTAATCTTATGTTAGAGATCCTATTTATGATAGTTTTATTACGATAGAATCAATCTAAACCCCCTTTTTTTCAAAAAAACCGGCCGTCCCTATTCAGGCTGCATGCGGGGTCAATAGCAACGAATAAGGGACCAATAGGGAAAAATGGCTAGGGTTGTCACAAAAATAATAAGCTTACAGGTACGTACCTAGGTACCTTTCTACCCAGTAAGTAGGTTATTGCAAAACTTACAATAACTATGGAAATAGGATGGCATATATTATGATTCATATGAATAAAAATACCTGCCCACAAGTACATTATAAATAAAAGGTTTGTTAAATACCTTTTATTTATAATGTACTTGTGGGTAATCACTGTAGGTAATCATTCATAATCATCATCATCATCATCATCAGCCTATGATAGTCCACTGCTGGACTATTAACTATGCGTATAGACACATTAGGAGGTAAATGCCCATAATCGCCACGCTGGGCAAGCGGATTGGCGATCGCAGTAATGTGTCCACTATGATGACGCTGCTGCCCATCATCAATCTTTTATCAAATAATGCATGGTCAGTTACACTCATAATACGGGTAACAAAAATTGTTTAATAATTTGTAGCAAATAAAAACACCTTCTAAAACAACAAGTAATAATAACAAGGCTGAGCTGCCAAAATTAATACAAGAAAGTAATATAATATGTGTAAGAGGCGTAGGAACTAATTTTTACGAAAGCAACTGCCTTCAAATTTAGAGGGTAAAATAACCTAATCGGGATTAATCCGGTTTCCTCACCATCTTTTCCTATACTTACCGTAAAATAACAAATTACTTGATAAAAAAAACTTAAAGCCAGTGTCAGCAAACCTTCCGAAATTCACTCATTTAAATGTTGGTTAAAGAAGTCCATTGGTTGTAGGTGTTGGTTAAAATAACTAAATTGGTAGTAGGTACCTACTTATGTACTTAAAACACGAAACATATATTCATTTAATCATAAAAATAATTTTGACAGCCCTGTCCCAATACACCCTTTATCGTCCTTATTTGAACTAATTACGTCCCTATTAACTGTCAAAGCCGACCCGATCCACCCCTCAAGCCGTCCCTATCGACCCCCAAAGCGTCCCTATAAACCTCTGTTTTTTTCCAAAACTTCCTTATGTTTTTGTTTTCGCACTTTTGGTATTGAAACAAAGATAATTTCAACTTACCGTGACATAAACACCTTCTTTAATACACGGTTAATATCCTTATAACTGCCGGGTCTGCTTAACTTGTTTAAAAACATAAATTTTTTAAAGACTCCCGGAGCACATTTGAACGGGTCACTGGCGACGTCAACTTCGAACTGTTAGTTCGACCACCTACCGCTACCTTCATGCCTGTCCAGTGTTGCCATTGGCATCAGTATATAATCTACTTTCATTTGGTAACGCACAAGGAAATGCGTGTGGAGAAGTTTTAAAGATATTATGAAGTAAATGTCGTTTCCGGTTTTTGTCCCTATTCACCTAGCCATCCCTATGCACCCCAGTTGACGGTACTTAAGGTAAAGGTTTGTTAAGTCCATGTTATGCTATGTTTTTTCTCCTGCAATGTGGACCGGCTGCTTCATTGCTTATTCTTATCACCTTAAGATGCCTGTTGAGGGTGTTGTATCCCGTAATGATTCCGGTCAACATCCTCAAGTTAGTTTTTTTGCAACTTCGTAAGGTATCTGGTTCTCCTTTGATCGCTGCCGCCTTGCATCATTTTATCTTGCCTGCAAGCGGTTTCCTCCTTCCACTCTCTCTCCGCTTCCATCGCTTTTCAACCAACTTCAAAAAAAGGAGGAGATTCTCAATTCGACTTGTTTTTTTTTTATGTTTGTTACCTCAGAACTTCAGACTGGGTTAACCGATTTTGATAATTCTTTTTTTTTTGTTCGAGAGTTGATGCTCACCGATTGGTCTCATTTTGATTTGGTCATTTCTTAAAATGGCATCCACGAGAAAACCATATAAGTCATTATTTTGCATAAAACATGTGAACTACTAATGGACGAATAACTCAATACCATGCCAACATATTTCGATAATTTTTAATCAACTTTAAAACAAACCGTGATGATGGAACCTTGGAGAAATCGGTTGAAGCCTTTTTCTTTTATTTGTTCCAACTTTCTTAGTTTAAATTCCTACAAGATATCTGTCCGTTTCAATCCAAACCGAAGTAAGTCATCAGCGTAAAGCAATTAACCGATCCCACTGTATTATTCCTCTCGAATTAATCGAATCCCCTCCCCAATAATCGATACCGATCTGCGGCCGATGAGTTATGCTTATTTGTTTTTCGATATTCGCGCTGTAATCGTTTTTTCCGATGATTGAAACAGCGAATTCGATTTATTGGTGGCCAGTGACTTTGACATTTTGATTTTTTTATTTTGATACGGTGAAACCTGTTTGGTTTTAGTGAATCTATCTGTGTCTGTGTAACCATCGCTGTCAGTAAAGAAGGGCGACTAATTAAATTTTTCTATGGAGGCAAAAAAAATCAGAACCTACATCTACAATTAAGACAGAAATAGATTAGACAGTACGTATAATAAACATTATCCCTAATTTAAATTAAATATAGCTATAATCTATGAATTAATTTATTGAAGAGCTACATTATGAAAACAGTAGCCTGCTTGGCATAATATGTATATTTAATTATATATATGTTATTTTATTGTTATGTAAATTATTCAACCTAGGCAGTTTAGAAAAAAAAACTGCAGCATGCAATTAAGCTTATCTTTATTTTTAATAGTTATTTGTTATACCTACAAGGGTGCAAAGTTGTATTTTACCCGCGAGTATGAAATTGAAACACGAGCAAGCGAAAGCATAAGGGCCATTTGTGGACTAAATCCACAGGAAAGTTGCGTGCCTTATTTCCAATCATTAAATATATTGACATTTCCCTGTTTATACATTTTCGAGTGCTGTGTTTTTGTTAAAAATAACCCAAACTTATTTCAGTGGAAAGTTCAAAAGCGAACTGATAACCTTCGCCCTAGAAAGCCAGTACTATTGGTGCCTAACAGTAAGACGGCTTTGATGCAAAAAAGTATTCTTGTTATGGCACCAAAAATTTATAATAAGTTGCCAGAAGCTTGGCAGAAGGCTACAGTACGCCAATTCAAGTCTAGATTATTTATTTTTTTAGTTACTAAGTGTTTTTATAATATAATGGATTTTTTTAATGATATTGACATATGCTAATTTAATTGTATTTATATTGATATTGTTATATGCTAATTTAATTGTAATTGTAATATAGTTTAATAAAAATAATATATTATATTTGTACGCCACAAGGCACATTATAGCTGGTCTTTAGTATTATAAGTTACCATCATTTTGTACCTATAATGAACGAATAAATTATTTGATTTGATTTGATTTGAAAAAAAAAAAAAGGATTCTATAGTTGAACCACGAGCGAAGCGAGTGGTTCTAAAATAGAATCCTGAGCGCAGCGAGTGTTTTAACATACGAGAAGTAAAATACATTTGCACCCGTGTGTAACACAAAACTTTTCCCCTCACTATAGCGAGGAAACTCAAAAAAGGTAATTATTTGTTCACATTACAAACATCATCGGGTTAGTGATAATAATTTTCCAAATGCATCATGTATTTAATGCAAGATTTTGTCGCAGTAAACTTAGCACGAAAAAGTAAACGCAACACGATTTTAACACATTCCTGTAGTTGCACACCAACGCCAATGCATTATTAAATCATTCTTATTCATTATTTTTACAAAATTATAACAGAACACTCTGAAAGTCGTTTAGTTTACAATTTTTATGCTTGTTCGAGTCTGATAATAAAGATTATAACCTATAATATTCATTGACAATGTTGACGTTGACATTTTCTGCGTTTTGTGATTGCATCTAGTCATCTTATCATCATTCACTAAAACAATTGTTACTTATGGAATTTTAGGATTTATGTGTTAAAATCATCATATTATAATGATAAAGGTTTGTATTGTACACTAAATTATCAAACAAATTATTTAATTATCATTATTATGTAACGATTTCCATGAGCAATTTACGTTTTGTTATCTGTTAAACGAATGTTACTTCGCGCTACGCTCCAAGGTCATTACTTTGCCACACAAGAGAATAATATGCGTTTTTACACGTTCGTATTAAAGGATAAACAAGCACTTTACGAGCTAGTGAGGAGAAAAATATGTTATAAATATACCTCCTAATGGGTCTATACCCATAGCAGATAGGAGAGGCCTACGTCCAGCAGTGTACTATCATAGACTAATGATGATGTTATAAAAATTAAATATATGTAATGAACATTTCACAAAAAAGATAAAAAATGTAGAATGTGCTCTATAAAAACAATTAGGTATTATAATACGTAGGACACTTATTATAATTGTGGCTGTGCACATGGAAAAGTACCTAGTTGCGGGTTGCGGGTATTGAGTTATGCATAGTTCCAAAAAGGAGATTAAATTTGCTATCTATAAAAAAAAGAATCATGACTCTAGGTTGAACCACTATTTTTATATACATTTTTGAATTTTCGACTTCCGAAATGCACAAGTTGAGAAAATTGCATTTAAAGTTTATAATGCCAAAAAACGCACTTTTACTTCGAAGTTACATAGTGAAAGGGATACTTATAATCTTTGGAAGTTCAAGAATTATGATAAAGGTTAATTGTTTAAAAATACATGTTAATTATTTAGATTTCTTAGGTTAAACATGCAAGGGCGAAAGAAATACGAAAGTGTTCATTATACCCAATTCATAATGTAATGAGATTAAATTTGTTAGTTTCTTATCGTAGTTACATATTCTAAGGCATTTTGGAATAATTGGATCCCCTTTAATATGCCTAATATTAATAGTCCTAATATGAATTCGCATAACGGATTTGGCATAAATAATTAAGCATAATATTGAATAGGCAAAATAATAAAATTCCATAATGCTTAATACGCATATTACTGATTATGCATAATTGAAATATGCATAACATTATTAAATATAACTTTATTCGTCCTAATATGGATTAGCATAAACTTAGAAATCAAGCGAATGAGGCAGATCAGGGTAAAACCAAGACAGTAAGGTTAAGTTCAAAAGATTAATAGGCAGGAGCGACAAAGCGAAGTTGAAGCCTAGCTTTCGTCGATATCTCCTTCTCCTACACATCCTAATGAACACGTCAGATACAATCAATTAAATGAAACATTAGGTATTTAATAATCAATTTTATTAGTAAGTAATCACATCTTGGTAGGCGCATGAGGCGCACAGTACAGAGTGTGTACCTATTATATATATAAGTAGGTATACATGTATTGCAGTCAATAAAATATGTCAAGACCTAAACATTAACTGTTATACCTACGCACAACGCACAAGTAAAAAAAAGTCTAAACTATAACTTGGCAAAAATATTAGGTATACAGGGCGTCCCACAGCGATGCCACATGGAGGGAAAGTACCTTAAATATCATAGATAGCATATTTTTCTGAAAGAATTCATTTTATTTTTAAAACTTAATATAATAGCATTCAATTATATAAAAAAAAAAGTTTGAATGCAGTTTTACTAAGTCTTAAAAATAAAATGAAGTCATCTTTCAGCAGAATACGCTATCTATGATATTTAAGGTACTTACCCTCCATGTAGCAACGCCGTGGGACGCCCTTTATAGTATCGGTTTCGCTACGCAATCTATGATCGGTCAATATTATTTTATCTATTATATTTTATACCTTTCATTAAGTATACCAATTAGTATTATGCTCATCCAAATTATTCCAAATCATCGTTATGATAGTTTACGTTATACGTAAATACATTATGCGTAATCGTTTATGCGAAATTATACTTATGCCACTTAAATAGTATGCTTAACAACGCTATGCCAATTTGAAATATGCGTAAAAAATTATGCGAATTAATATAGACTCGGAATAATTGAATAAAAGAAATTCCATAATCAACAATAAATTTAATAATTACCGCACTTTTTAACAATTACAAAAAAGGTCATTTATAATATTAAAAATCAATAAAATTTGTATTTATCACATAATTTAAATATATTTAGCATAGTGTGCCACAATGGTGTCATCGAAATAACGTTAAAGCATTTTTTTTATCAATAATGTTTAGTGACCCAGTCGAAACTTTTGTATGGAAACGTAACTAGGGTACCTTGTCACGGCATTTACTAAACTTTAGTAACTTAAATGTAAAGGCACTATTTTAGTACCTTTAATGCAAAAAATATTTGTATCAAAATGTTATTTGGTACAATTATTGCAGAAATCAATATATTTTTATTTATAAAAAGTTCTGTTTTAGTCGTGTAAACCATAAAATTTTACATTTTACTAAACTGGGTACCTTGTCACGATAAGTCATTATCTTCAAGAAATAGAGTAAAACTAGGATAAAATACTCAATTATACGTATAACCTACCTAAACCTACTTTATGATCTATTAAGTCTTTAATCAATATTATAATATTAATTAGTTTAGTGACCCGGTCGAAACTTTTGTATGGAAACGTAACTAGGGTACCTTGTCACGACATTTACTAAACTTTAGTAACTTAAATGTAAAGGCACTATTTTAGTACCTATAACGCAAAAATATTTGTATCAAAATGTTATTTGGAACAATTATTGCAGAAATCAATATATTTTTATTTATAAAAATGTCCGTCATTTTAGACTACTCTATAACATGTATCAAAATGAATCAAATCGGAGTCGGACAGTTGGGTACCCTTCCTTGTTAGAAAGAGGCATTTGACTACCCGCGACGGAAATATTGACAAAATAATTCAAATTTAAAGGCTTTTAAGACATGGCGTGACAAGGTACCCTGAGTACTAAACTATATGGTCGGAGAAATAATTATACTAAAAAAACATAATTTTACTGATATTCTTGTACACACGTGTTCCTTAGGATGTAAATAACCCAATTATAGCACAAACCCATTTTGGCACTTTTTCACCCGCTTCGTCAAAAACTCACGTAACTCTGTAACTAAATGCCGTGACTAGGTACCTTTCCATGTGCGCAGCCACAATAATTATACTGTAAGTAGCTAGTAGGAAATTATATTAATTTTCATAAAAGCGAACCTGCTGATGTAAGTAATATCATATCTCCCAGTTAATTTTAAATCTAGACTGAGGACTGACTGAGAAGAGCACGTAATTAAAGATCGTCAAAGTTACATATTCCGATATTTATTATAAAATACCTAACCTAAAATACCTACATAAATATCTACTAAGATTTTGATTGCTACTGTCCAGATAGGTATTTGACTACAGTAAGTTGCAAAACAAATTTCAATTGATGAAATGACACGCATACACTGATTCGTTTGTGTATTGCTAGTTTTAATTAAGGCCTATCCACACGCGTTTAATTAAGGCCCTACACACCGTTCAGCTGAGGTTTCAATTTAGCAAACCAAATGAAGAGATTCGCCGACACTGGAAAGGCGTAAAACAATTTTCATGGCCTCTTAGCAGTAACTAACCGGGTGGTAGGGCTGGCGAATCTGGTTGCAAATATTTAATTATTATTTGTCATTGTTTTTGACATTATATCATCCTATCTCAGTCCACTGCTGGGCGTAGCCTTCTCCTATTAACTATGCGTATTAAAGCATTAGGAGGTAAATGCTGGGCAACCGGATTGGCGATCGCAGTAATCTGTCCACTATGATCAATCTTCTACTTATCAAAGAATGGCCAGTGACACTTCAATCCCTGAGTCGACTCTTACGACATCCGCGGGAAGAGTTGGGGTGGTGACAAAATGATTCTTACAGCCGTCACCATACGGCAAACAGTTACAGTTACAGGAAAATATATAGTACTAACCTACAGTAAGACAAGTGTGGACTCACGCTCCCAGAAAATCGGCGAAACTGTTTACTTTTTGTATGGGCATTTATACAATTTTGTAGAATTGTACACTTGTAACGTTTTGTGGGATTGGTCACTGAACGGAAAAAATGTATACCAGAGATTTCCGGGTTATTTAGTGTATTTAGTACACATCGACTAAGATACTCCCCCAGTTTCACCCCTCACTGCCTCGACGTATTAACAATAGGCAACACCAGACTCGTTGAATTTTAAAATAAAGGACATTTGTAATTGCCTTATTATACTAAAGAAGCATTAACCACAAACAAGTGAATAAATAACCACAAACAATCCCTAGACAATCGCAGTATCTGCGTCTATAACTCCATTTGTTCTACGGCCGGCGAAAATGCTAATGCCCTGGCAACCCTGCGATGCAATTGGCTGTCTGGCTAAGTGCCGTGGCCCTTGGGCAAATTAAAACATCAGGCGGCGCCCATGTTGGGCCGACAGGTTATCTTTCATATTTTGTCTTGGCTGTCAAATAACGCTCAAGGGATACCAATTACGATCACATAGGTACTGGCTGAAGGCTTAAAGATATTAAACTCATTTGCGACTGTCTTCAGATGATTGGGTAATATTCAACGGAGGCGAATCTTCGATCGTAAAATATAAAGCGGTAATCAGAAATTAATGTTCCGTAATTTGAATACGTTATAATGTCGGATTCATTTTTTCGTCTTGGTCATTGAAAAAAAAATACAACTATCGAAACGCGCCAAGAGTATGCGATGCATCGTTTAGAATGTATACTTATACGTACTATAGTAGGTACTTAGGTTTAAATGATGCGGCAATTCGGGTTAAGTAGAGTAAACAATTTCTAGATGAAACCGTGATGATAACCTATGGTCCGTTTTCGTAAATCTTCCATTGTTTATCGTTTTCCATAGACTTTGAGTAGGAAAAAATTAAGATCAAAGATGTTCGAAAAATATGGAATTACTTTTCTTTATTATGATTGAAAGAAGGCCAGAATCGGAGTAGAAATAACATAAAAATATGCAATTTAAAGAAATTTGTTGTGGGGAGGCATGATAATAAGGAAAATGATACCTATACTCTGTCGAAGAATCTCTGTCAGTAGAAAAAGATGCCAAAAACAAAAAAATACAGACGAGCAGACAATTTTATTATTTTTACTAGGTACCGGAGATTGTAGGTCAGAGTATAGTTACCTAATTAGTTATTCTTGGATTTTAACGCAAATACTACCTAGAAGATAATAATTCTGTTAATTCTGAGTTGGTTCAGAAATCACTTGGTGGAATGATCTTGTACAAATGTGAGCGGCAATCTGTTATGTTATAGGTGGCAGTCAGCAATTACCCCGCCGCGCCCACTCAACTGAATTTAAATTAACTCTTAGCCCCTACTATGGATATCTATTAAAAATAGTGATAACAGCTTGATGGCTTAGCTTGTACTTGTATGTCGCACACCTTGAAAGTTTTCGGTGAGTACCAACGCGTTTGATTCATATATTATACAACACAAAGACGAACGATGCCTACTACTTTTTCCTTATAACTTATATAATTCATTTTCCATACGAATTTTCTGACTTTTTAGAGACTTTACATCTCTTGTTATTATTATTATATTTCAATTTATTCAAGATCAATTCTATATTTTTTAATGCATGTTAGTTGTAAGATGTACCATGATTGTTAGAAAAAATAAGTCCCGCTAAAGAGTTTGTTGCTATTTCAATTTGAATAAAGAATTATTTGACTTTGACTTTATTTCCAATATGGGTCTGAAATAGCCCTTAAATGTGTCGTTTCAAGGAAATTTAAATACCCAACATCTGGTCTTTTATTATAATATAACAAAGTAAACAGCTATTAGTAACGATCAGGTGAAAATTAGCACAATCGAATGGACTACGAAGGTCCAAGGGTTTACAAAGTAAGGATGAGTTACCATTTGTCGAACGTGCCACCAGCGGCGACGGTCTTATATGGTGATGGGTGACCGTCTCCTCTATATTTCATCTATTTGCACGTTAAGGCTGGTTGCACAATGGATACCAGGATGCTTAGTCAAGTTGCCAATCGCTAGCGTGTAGTAGTTTTCCCTCTCTGTCACTCTTTCATATTAGTGCGACAAAGACAGTTAGCTGCCTTTCGTTTACAATTGACGATTAAGCGTTAGCGATTGGCAACTTGTCTAAGCATCCTGAGCAAATGCTCAAAAAGTTTGTACATTTGGATCATGTTTTCGATATTGATAAAAATTGGTAGGCTACCAATTTTTTGTTACCAGATTCCTATACATTTTTGGTGACAAAAAGAAACGTTTCATACGAATATTTTAGGACATTTTGGGAAATGCCCCAAAATATATGTAGCAGATGCTGGCTCTGAGCCTATTGTCGTGTAATATATGTTATTGTATATTCTATTTCTCTTCTTTTTGTACCTATTGTCTTTTCCTGTATTTTTTATTTGTGATGAGACTCAAAATAAATGTATTTTTTTAATGTAGGTAGTGGATCTTGCTCAGCCTTTTGACTCTACCAGCCTATCAATTTTATAAATATCGAATACGTGATCCAAATTTACATACAAACTTTTTGAGAATTGCACACTAATAAATTCTGGGAGCAAACTGTGAATGAAGTAAAAATATGTATGAAATTTGATAAAGTTATTCATCATCCTTCATCATTTGATTTAAAGTCTCTTTGCTGCACCGTCTCTTTTAAAAATAATGTAAAAGCATTTTTGCTGAAGAAGTGTTTTTATTCAGTTGAAGAGTTTTTGGCCAACTATCTAATATGACATTGATTTTAAAATTGACATGGAATTATACGTTAAAATAATAATAATTAATATGTTGTAATAATATTTATGTAATGGAAATGTAATGTAATGTGTTTTTTTTATATGGGATTATTTATTTTGTATTTTGCATGTTATTTCAAATGCAATGTATATTGATTTGTGAATAAAATAAATGAAATGAATAACACCATCATCATCATGCCTATGCTGGACGTAGGGCTCTCCTATTAACTATGCGTATAAACGCATTAGAAGGAAAATACTCATAATCGCCAAGCGGATTGGCGATCGCAGTAATTTGTACACATGTTATTAAACGTGGCTGTACCTCAAACCGTGTTAGGCCAGACGCACACTGCCGGAATAATTTCGTTTCCACCTAAATCACGAAATTGCGAGAATATTCGCGGGAAATTCAGAATTTCATGAAAAGGGTTTAGCAGACTAACCAAACTAGAGGTACCTTTCTCCACGGACATGGTCAATATTTCAGGTGGTGTACGCCAGACCCTAAGAATACGAGTACTCCAAGCTTAATATCAATATAAGTCCTAAATCTTATTTTGTTATAGAGTTAGTCAAGATAATGTAAAATAAGCAGATTGAAAATGTCATATTTTGTAAACTATTCAAGTTAGATCAACCAAACAATTTGATACATTGCAGGAATAAACTGAATTTTATTTATGAGTGTTTTGTGGTAAATGATGCTGATTTAGGGGGTGCGAGTAATTAATTTCTAAAACTCGTAAAAAAATAGGACACCCTAGTATTTACGCAAGGGAAATCAGTAGAGTAACTGTGTCTTCGACTGTACAGTGTTCAACCTAGGCTATCTATACCAGCGCACATCTAAATTATTACTGTCATTCCAATTTAAGAGTAATTAATAACTTTATCGCCGTGTGGTGACGGCAATAATAATACATTTGTCGCCACCCCAACTACTCCTGCGGGTGTCGTAAGAGTCAACTAAGGGATTTAAGTGTCACTGACCATTATTTGATAGAAGATTGATGATGGGCAGCAGCGTCATCATAGTGTACATTTTCCGACGTATGTCCAAAGCAAGAGGATCAAAATCGTTAACATATTTTTGGAGACGACTGTACAGCAGCTTCAGTTTCAGTTTTAAAATGTTCCTCTACAAGAACGTAATTTACAGAAGTGTAGTGTAATAGATCAATAGTATACTATCTACGAACAAATAAAACATGGAAGCCGCACGCCATAATATATATTAAATTGCCTTTCGAAAGCGGTCCTGAATTTTAGTTGACAAGTGTCACCCCCCCTTCAATGCATCACGGTAATGAGTGTCAATATCAACCTATAAAAACTTAAACTGCTATTTAAAAATAGTTGTGATTGGTTCATCAAAGTTTTGATTGGCTATATTCTATAAACATTTGTCAAAGATGTTGCGCCGAAATATGCGCGGTGTTAAGAAAAGCGCTATGTCCTGCCCATCTTGGAGCAATTGAACAATTGCTTTTGGGGGCATTTTTGAGCTGGCGTTAGACGTCCATGTTAAATTATTATATGGTCGCAGTATACTATGTATTTTTCGTAAATATTTATACCACATTCGCCATTCCTGAATAATCTGACTATACTTTTTTACTGTGAACATAAAAACATAAATACGCAGTAGCACGAATGTAGGCAACGCACGTTTTGTAATAAATCATTTGGCTATAAAATAAATATTGTTGAAGTTTTCGATCAATACACTAACTCTAATTGAAAATAACAATATTTTATTGTATAAAACTGGCGTCGCACCATAATAATATCAAGTACCTAGCTCGCTAGCTACAATGTAACACGTCGTAAATACATTATAGTCACATTTATATAGTTTATTGGAGTATATTATCGTACAATAGTTGTAAAGGCTCTAAATGATCTCTATGAGTTAATAAAAGCTTGTGAAAGTCTATAGGTAATATTTTAGGTCATTAAAATAGTGTGGTGTAAAGAAATTCTAGGTATATTATTGATATATATCTGCAGTATATGTACATACATATGTTTGCAACTTTGGGCTCAGTGCACGTATGGGAAATATTGTATTTAACTTATTTATTTTCTTGGGACGTCTTTCACAAATCGACCTAGTCCCACGTTAAGCTCAATTAAGACTTGTGATGTGGGTCCCAAGCGACGATATAATATGCACAAATACTTCAATCAATGCATAGACAGCCACGACCAAGGAAAACATATTTGTGATACACACTAAAACGTAGTGATTATTTTCTCTTTGATACATACGTAAATAATGCCCTCGCCTATACGCAAATAATGTGAGTGATAAGTATATGGATTTATACCTGCTATCTAGATAATCTACGTATGCTTGCCTAATAAAATCGAAACTTTTCATGAAAAGTTGGTATCCTAAAGCTATTAGATTGTTCAGTGCTCTTCCAAAATGTCTGAAGAACTTGCCAATGAATTTAAAAGGAAGCTTATTCGATGGTTGCCTAAAGAATATTTAAACCGTTAACTAATTTCTAAACAGAAATTAAATTGGTCGTAGCTATTGAGTATTATTACTAAATATTACTAATTTAATATTAAGGTGCTCCAGCCAGGGTAATAGTTTTAAAATCACAGTTGACGATTTGGCTTCTCGAAAGATGTTTTTATAGTGTTAAGAATTATTTAGAGTATAAGTGACATAGGTTCGTCGGGGTCGTTCAAAAATCATGTGATCATAATTTGGCGATTTTTGATAGCGAAAATCCGGGATGTAATATCCCGGGAAAGCAAAAGGAGTACAAAAAACATATTACATAACATACAGTAGGTAATACACACTGGTGAGTTATACGTCATGTATACGTGCGGGGATACCTATTAGAATAAAATAGGAACCAAGTGAGTGACCCTGTACAATTAACCTGCAATTCTATTGTTTAAACATCATCTACGTACATTATTCTACATACGGCCTTGTATGACTAGAAAATTCAGTGTTAATCTATTTTTTCTAATTAAGAACTATTTGCGTAAGTGGCCTGCGTATCTATAGGTATTAAGTAAAGTTTCTAGGTAGTTAATTAATTATGTATATAAAGTGGGCCTCCTCCTCCATATATAAAGCTTTTATCACACACGTCATGGGCTATCAGAATATACCCCGTGTATGTTAGCCGATTTTTTGTAGTTTTCGAGTTATGAATTTTTGAATTTTTTTTCTTTGAGAAATTGAGTGAAGAAATGTATAAATAAAAAAAAACCGATTAGGTTTTTTGACTAGTTTCTTTTTGTATAAGTATTACTACAAATAATACATTTACTAACAAAAAAATTTGCGTCCTAACTTTGATGCAAGTAGGATAAAAAAATACCAAATTCAAAATTTTACGTTTAACACGCATTAAAATAGCATTAATGTTCTTTAATAAAAAAATGATTAGATTTATTTATTAGATGATGATTAGTCGGTCAAATAATAAAAAAAGCTTCTAAATTTTTAATTTAAAAATAAAGTAAAATTTCGTCTGTTTCGTTGTTCTTATCAATAAACAAAGAGAGTATACAAACAAACAATACAAAGAGAGTGTAGTTATTCCAGTTCAGCTATCTTCAATAGGACACATGTGGCGGCGAGTTGTTATCAGCAAAGGGTTAATTTTTACCTGCTCCCTGTGTGCTGACTGTGAGGAGCATTCGTCAGTTGAAAGTAAAAAAAAAATGTATATAAACCTGCAAACTTGCATTATTTCATAATCATGCACTTTCAGAACACAATCTTGGTTTTATCACCAACTTAAACCTTTAAACCTGTGGCCTATACCACAAAACTATACAAGCGTACAATTCTACAAAATTGTATAAATTCCCATACAAAAAGTTGACAATTTTGTAGAATTATACGCTTATAAAGTTTTGTGGTATAGGGGAGTGAAGTTCACATACATATAGGTACATTTTTTTGTTAAAATATTGACATCTAATAGTATTAACGTAAAAATATATCTGCGAACGTGTTTCACCATATATGTGACAAAGAAATGAAAATGCTATGGAAAGTAAGCCATATTTGTTTACTTTTTTTTTCACTTCTCATGCTCTTAAAATGTTATTTTAATCCCTGAATATCGGGACTAAAACTCTTTATTAATCTCTAGGGACTAAAGTAAAATTTTTTTAATTGACGTTGGAAACCCGTAAACAGCCACACTCACGGTGTTCAAGAATAAAGGATAGTCGCCATTTTCAGTGCCTGTGTATGGACCACTTTTGTGCATGCCGTGGATACAACCTCTAAATTTTTTTTTAATTGACTTTGGAAACCCCTAAACAGCCATTTCTGGTGTTTATGATTTTTGAACGAACGATTGCCATTGAAAAAAACCTCAAAATGTCAGTCGTGTAAAAATATTAAGGAAAATCGATTTTTTTTCTTGATATAGGTGCATGTATATTTAATACTTGTTTAATATATGATTAAGATTGAATCCAATTTATTACTTATGTTATGTTTTAACCAATTAGCTTCAAAATAGTTTGTAGTTACCTCCAATTCGTTGGCTAAATATGCAAGTATTTAAAGCGTCATATTTCGAAAAAGGAATACAGATAAAAACTAAAACGCGGAACGAATTTGATTGCTTATTTTTTGTGTTTTTGTCCATAAGTAATATTGTTCAAATCGTATAATTTACGATGTCACGTCATGCGATGAAGAAGTATTAACGCCTTACTTCAGAATAAAGAAGAATGCAAAAGAGGTGGTGCAAAATCTTTTGCCGCCGAAATCTAGTGTAATATTCAAAAGCGTATCAAACTTTTATGGATTGGAAAACTGGAAAGCAAATTAGGTACCAACATCATTTATGGAAGGCGTATTTCTGACATATTTTGATGAAAAATCTAAGAAATATCAACCGTCATCACCTTATAGCATATATTCCATATTCCATGCTTAAAACCACACTGCAACGAAACCATATAACTTGAAAAAGTTTGCGAACTTATCGTCAAGTGGCCATGTCCCGAAGAAATCGGAAGTTTTGTCATCGCAGTACATATATTTTTTTTGTTTCTTACTTGGTCTTTTTGTTAATAAATGCTGAGATTTTTTCCTCGCATTCGAAGTGAAAAGTAGAGTGTTTAATTCGGGACTAAACAGCCATAATGACACTCGAACTACATCCACCCTCGCTACGCTCGGGTGGATAAATATCTCGTGTCATAATGGCCTGTTTTAGTCCCTCGTTGAACAATCTACTATTACTTTCAACTTTAAGAATGGTATACAACATAGTGTTTTTAAACGGTTTTTATTAACTTCACCGCGTATCAACTGTCGTCGATGCTTCAAATCTTGTGATCGATTTTTCGACCACTTCTACTGCACCGAAATCAATAAAATTTGGAATTCTTATCAAGTCTCCATGACAATGCAATATTATAATATTTGTATCCTTGTATCCTCAAAGCCTGATGCTGCAGACGTACTGCTTACCTTAACCGAGAGTGTTAGACACGTGAAAGTGAAAGTATATCATGTTCGGCATAATCAAATCTGACAATCAAACAGCCTGATCTTGACTTCCAACTCCTCACTCCTGATGCTGCAGTACTGCCCACAATAACCGCAAGCTAAATCTTTTATCGATAACTTGATTTTAAAGAAGTTCTTTTGATATTAAGTAGAAACATGCGAATTTAATACTAACGTCCAACTCCTCAAATCTGATACTCCAGTGTTACTGCCTGCCACAACCGCTAGGTTTAGCGATATGTAGAATTTGAACTACTGCTTTAGATATTTGGTAGAAACATACGGATTTCATTATCATCATCATCATCATCATCATATCAGCCGAAAGACGTTCACTGGTGAATATAGGCCTCCCCCAAAGATTGTCACAAGGACCGGCCCTGTGCCACCCGCATCCAGTGACCTTCACCAGGTCATGAGCCTACCTTGTGGGGGGCCTACCCACGATGTGCCTTCCGGTACGTGACCGCCACTCGAGAACCTTCCCGCCCCAACGGCCATCGGTTACAAACGCAACGAGCCCCGCCCACTGCCACTTTAGTTTAGCGATTCGAAGAGCTATAACGGTTACTTTGATTCTGCTGCGGTGGTCTCATTTCTAATCCGATATCGCAGTGAGACTCCTAGCATAGCCCTCTCCATGAGCCTTCTTATGCAGATAGAGTGACAGCGTGAGTGGTTCGCGTAGGGCGAGCCGTCGGGCCTGCGTCCCTCCAGCTGATAGAGTACGTGACAGCGTGAGTGGAACACGAAGCGTAGGGCGAGCCGTCGGGCCTGCGGCCCTCCGGCTGATAGATGACAGCGTGAGTGGATCGCGTAGCGTAGGGCGAGCCGTCGGGCTTTCGGCCCTCCAGCTGATAGAGTGACAGCGTGAGTAGTTCGCGTAGGGCGAGCCGTCGGGCCTGCGGCCCTCCAGCTGATAGAGTGACAGCGTAAGTGGATCGCGTAGGGCGAACCATCGGACCTGCGGCCCTCTAACTGATAGAGTGACAGTGTGAGTGGATCGCGTAGCGTAGGGCGAGCCGTCGGGCCTTCGGCCCTCCAGCTGATATAGAGTGACAGCGTGAGTGGATCGCGTAAGGCGAGCCGTCGGGCCTGCGGCCCTCCAGCTGATAGAGTACGTGACAGCGTGAGTGGAACACGAAGCGTAGGGCGAGCCGTCGGGCCTTCGGCCCTCCAGCTGATAGAGTGACAGCGTGAGTGGATCGCGTAGCGTAGGGCGAGCCGTCGGGCCTTCGGCCCTTCAGCTGATAGGGTGACAGTGTGAGTGGATCGCGTAGGGCGAGCTGTCGGGCCTGTGGCCGTACGACTGATAGATGACAGCGTGAGTGGATTGTGTAGCGTAGGGCGAGCCGTCGGGCCTTCGGCCCTCCAGCTGATAGAGTGACAGCGTGAGTGGTTTGCGTTGGGCGAGCCGTCGGGCCTACAGCACTCCAGCTGATAGAGTGATAGCGTGAATGGATCGCGTAGTGTAGGGCGAGCCGTCGGGCCTTCGGCCCTCCTTCTGATAGGGTGACAGTGTGAGTGGATTGCGTAGGGCGAGCCGTCGGGCCTGCGGCCCTTCGGCTGATAGATGACAGCGTGAGTGGATCGCGTAGCGTAGGGCGAGCCGTCGGGCCTTCGGCCCTCCAGCTGATAAAGTGACAGCGTGAGTGGTTCACGTAGAGCGAGCTGTCGGGCCTGTGGCCGTACGACTGATAGACTGACAGCGTGAGTGGTTTGCGTAGCGCGAGCCGTCAGGCCTGCGGCACTCCGGTTGATAGACTGAGTGTGTGAGTCCCTCGGGTTGGCGTAGAGCGTACCATAGTACTGATAGCTTGAATTGACCCTTTGGACTCTCGGTACGCGTCGGACTTTCAATCAGACCTACGATCCTCCGTTTGGTCGACTGAGAGTGTGAGTCTATATTTTATAGTCTGGAAATCCGACTTTTATAATGTGTGCAATATGAAAATTTTAACTTGATTTTCTCAATAAATCAATGATATACCGTCAACCGGGGTCAATGGGGACAATTTTGAACTTTGAGTAAGATTTAAACGGAATATTTCCATGAACGAGCTCAATGTTATGGTTTCAAAACTTTAATCTTATGTTAGAGATCCTATTTATGATAGTTTTATTACGATAGAATCCATCTAAACCCCCTTTTTTTCAAAAAAACCGGCCGTCCCTATTCAGGCTGCATACGGGGTCAATAGCAACGAATAAGGGACCAATAGGGAAAAATGGCTAGGGTTGTCACAAAAATAATAAGCTTACAGGTACGTACCTAGGTACCTTTCTACCCAGTAAGTAGGTGTTGCAAAACTTACAATAACTATTGAAATAGGATGGCATAATATGATTCATATGAATAAAAATACCTGCATTTAACAAAGCTTTTATTTACTATAATGTACTTGTGGGTAATCACTGTAGGTAATTATTCAGAATCATCATCATCATCATCATCATCATCATCATCATCATCATCATCATCATCATCATCATCATCATCATCATCAGCCTATGATAGTCCACTGCTGGACGCAGGCCTCTCCTATTAACTATGCGTATAGACACATTAGGAGGTAAATGCCCATAATCGCCACGCTGGGCAAGCGGATTGGCGATCGCAGTAATGTGTCGACTATGATGACGCTGCTGCCCATCATCAATCTTTTATCAGATAATGGTCAGTGACACTCACAATAATACGGGTAACAAAAATTGTTTAATAATTTGTAGCACATAAAAACACCTTCTAAAACAACAAGTTATAATAACAAGGCTGAGCTGCCAAAATTAATACAAGAAAGTAATATAATATGGGTAAGAGGCGTAGGAACTAATTTTTACGAAAGCAACTGCCTTCAAATTTAGAGAGTAATCGGGATTAATCCGGTTTCCTCGCCATGTTTTCCTATACTTACCGTAAAATAACAAATTACTTAATAAAAAAAACTTAAAGCCAGTGTCAGCAAACCTTCCGAAATTCATTCATTTAAATATTGGTTAAAGAAGTCAATTGGTTGTAGGTGTTGGTTAAAGTAAGTAAATTGGTAGTAGGTACCTACTTATGTACTTAAAACACGAAACATATATTCATTTAATCATAAAAATAATTTTGGCAGCCCTGTCCCAATACACCCTTTATCGTCCTTATTTGAACTAATTACGTCCCTATTAACTGTCAAAGCCGACCCGATCCACCTCTCAAGCCGTCCCTATCGACCCCCAAAGCGTCCCTATAAACCTCTGTTTTTTTTTCAAACTTGCTTATGTTTTTGTTTTCGCACTTTTGGTATTGAAACAAAGATAATTTCAACTTACCGTGACATAAACACTTTCTTTAATACATGGTTAATCTTCTTATAACTGCCGGCACTGCTTAACTTGTTTAAAAACATACATTTTTTAAAGACTCCCGGAGCACATTTGAACGGGTCACTGGCGACGTCAACTTCGAACTGTTAGTTCGACCACCTACCGCTACCTTCATGCCCGTCCAGTGTTGCCATTGGCATCAGTATATAATCTACTTTCATTTGGTAACGCACAAGCAAATGCGTGTGGAGAAGTTTTAAAGATAACATGAAGTAAATGTCGTTTCCGGTTTTTGTCCCTATTCACCTCGCCATCCCTATGCACCCCAGTTGACGGTATTCCTTATTGCCAGATCTCTACTATCTAAGGTACCTATAGTATAAGCAGGAGAGTATAGACGCTACTATGCATAATTATATTGCATATTACAAACAAAATCCTTGATCTAGAATAAGTGTAAGTAGTAACAATTGCACTAAAAATTTGAAAATAAAATAAGTAAAAAAAGTTTTAAGTTAAACGGTTTTTATTGCACCAAAAACTAGAAAATAAAAATTAGTTACTGGCGTAGATGATATTTTATGTACATTACTCACGTGGAACTATTATCACTGCAGTCTTCCAGAGTCGGATGCTAAAAGCCACGTTTAGCCTCTATGTCAGTGGATTAAGCGTTTAATCGGAAACTTTTACCAAACTAAAATAAAAACGTGGGGCGTTATTATAAAGACACATACAAGCTCAAAATATGTTATTGTAGCTTTAATTTTGGATTTAATCATCCATCTGTTCCAACACTTCTACAGAGGAAAATAGCTTAAATTCATTACACTATTGCTGTCTTGATACGTTCTTAAATATCTATATAGTGACTTAATCACAATTGCGTACGCCCCACGTTTTTATTTCAGTTTGGTAAAAGTTTCCGATTAAACGCTTAATCCACTGACATAGAGGCTAAACGTGGCTTTTAGCATCCGACTCTGGAAGACTGCAGTGATAATAGTTCCACGTGAGTAATGTATATAAAATATCATCTACGCCAGTAACTAATTTTTATTTTCTAGTTTTTGGTGCAATAAAAACCGTTTAACTTAAAACTTTTTTTACTTATTTTTTGTATAAATAAAATCTTATTATAAGTTGCTCGTATATACCTACATTATCACTACATAGTATAAAATAAAGTCACTTTTTCTGTCCCTGTGTCCATTTGTACGCTTAAATCTTTAAAACTACGCAACGGATTTTGATGAGATTTTTTTAATAGGTAGAGTAATTCAAGAGGAAGGTTTTCATGTAGGTATAGTACCCGTGCGCAGCCGGGGCGGGTCGCTAGTGTATTCTATAATGAAAACAAGACTTAGCCCAGTAGCATATTTATTTGTCTTTCCGTTGTTCGATTAGAATCTACCGCTTAGGTGGTCAAATCGACCCAAGGTATGTTTCGAGTATGCTAACGACCCGAATTGGTCCCAAAGGGTTACATAGTTGATCTGATAAGTCGAATGAGTTATGTTTAGTTCACTTTTTATTAACAATTATCAACTAATGAGTAAAGTTGGGAGTTTCGTATTAATCATGACAAATTGTAATGAAGGCGGTTTAATTACTTACTGGGAACCTCGTGTATTTAAAAGTAGGTTTATTTTAATGTCAGCCTCCGTAGCCTGGTTGGTAGTGATCCTGCCTACGAAGCTGGAGGTTTCGGTTTCGAATACTAGCGAGGGCATTATTTGTGTATTTATTTATCACAAATATTTGTTCCTTGGTCACGGCTGTCTATGTATTTAAGTATCTATATGTATGTATCTATTATATATATCGTCGCCTGGTACCCACATCACAAGCCTTAATTCAGCTTACCGTGGGATTAGGTCGCCGGTCGATTTGTGTAAGATGTTCCAAGATATTTATTTATTTAGTAGGTAATTTCAGCAGTTTGCTTTTTGCTAGAAATAGCTATTTACGGTACAAGTGTTGACAGTGGGTTTTTTAAGGGTATTTCGGTGACATTGAAATACGAACGAAGGGAGAGCTTTAAGCTGGCACGTGAGAAAGCATATACTTCAGCAACATGAGTATCACAAGGTACAATATTATACAATGCATATTGCTAGTAAAATTTTGGCAGGAAAATCTTGGCTGTGCAAAAAACAATGCAAATGTGTTCCCGCACTAGTGCGGAAAATTATCAAGTTCTAAAGTTTGCCCTTAAAAAGAGCATTTTCGGAGCATATCGTTTCGTGCAATCCTAGAAAATATAAACAAATATGGCTGACTTTCCATAGCATTTGACGTCTTTGACACATATCGTGAAACATGTTCGAAGATATACTTGTAATTTCAACTGAAAATGTATGTGAACACAAAGTTTAAGGTTTTAAGTTGGTACTTAATACAAGTTTTTTAGTCTGTTTAATTTTTTTTGGTTTCTACTGACGAATGGTTTATGCATTGTATAAGATCTTAGAAAATCTTAGAAAGTTAAAACCTTACTTATAAGTCACTAAGTTACTAAGAATACTAAGTTTCAATGATGAAATTCCTATAAACAATTGACAAGTCAGTCAACATAACTGCACTGCAAAAAAAAAATAGAATAACTATCAACGGAAGCCATAAACCTCGCTACCTTGCATTCTGATCGAAACTACCTATTGATTTCTAATATTATTGAACATAAAACTATTTACTCGTATGTCATTACTTTGTCATTTTTAATATAAAAAAAGTGATCAAGTGCGAGTCGGGCTCACGCGCAATTAGAACTTACTTTTAAATTCTCATGAAAATTCTCGGAAATTTCCGAGTGTATTCCGGCAATTTTGAGAATGTTCTATAACTTGTACATTGCTATGAACAAAACAGACATAACGAATCCATAAAAGGTTCCGTTTTTTTCCATTTGGCTACGCATTTCTACTCAACCCTAAAAAAATAAGAAGTACCTGCCTGTGTTTTCCAATAAATACAGTGCAATCTAATCCGGCACAAATACTGGGCACAGCAGCCCTACTATGACTTTGCAAGTATCGATATGTTCTTTTTTTATTATTTTATTTGGAGATCCAACAGCTATTACACAGACATTAGACAATAAAGTAAAAACAAAGAGCCAATTATAGGGACTCACTGGTAGATCCATTTTATGCTTAGTTATCTAAGAGGTACGCACTAATGCTACCACACATAACCAAAAATAATATTTTTCTAATGTTATGTTATGTTACGGAGGGACGCTCGAGTCCGGTCGAGCATTTCCCTTAGCTGGAGCTGCGGTAATGTTCCGGTAGCGTTCCCCCAATACTTCCCTCTGGCCTTCTAATTTTCTTGCAGAACCGCAGGAGTCTCTAAGGTCGACCTCCCTGAGTTCCTTCTCCTCCAGCCTAACCCTGCCAAACACGTCATATCTCGCTACATGACGCATTCAGCATTCATGCTGGCGCAAGTATCGGTAACTTTAGGTTTCACTCGATACGTAAAGCAGACCATCGCGTTCGCTCCAATATGTCAGTGCGAATGCGAACATGATAGAATGCATACGTATCGATGTAACATCCTACAAACGCCAAAAGCTTCATTACTGAAGTGTGAAAACTATGAAGCTCCAATAAAGCTCTGTAATAGGGAAATCTAAAGTTTAGGGAAAAGTATAAAATAAACAAGGTATAGAGAGGAAAAAGAAAATATTTATTAAATTAAAATTTAATATTAGTTTTACAATTAAATCTAAGGACTCTACAAGCTCTGTATCTCATTTGGTCTGGTTAGGACTTCATGAGATACACCGTCATGATTGCTAGGGCCAAATACCTAAGTCAGGAAAACATGACGGTACAAAAACCTGACGCCAAAGGTTAACCTGCACACACAATTAAAATAGAAATTAATATAATACATTATTGATAATAGCATGATCATCTAGTGGTAAATTGGACAACATTATGATAAGTAATAACCCAAATCCTCTGAGGTATGAGAAATGTTACAAAGTCCATGTCCGAAATATATTCCAACAAACACAATATTATCAAAGCCATTTGAATATTCTACACAATCTTAATACTAAACCGTTATTATAAACACATACACAACATTGCCCTTAAGGCAATGTCTGAACGATAGCCTCAGCGTGGACAGATTCTATATAAACCATATCGGGTATTTAGAGCTGCAAACCGATGCAAAACCCTCAGGTATGTCAGTACGCTAAGAATATCCAAACGCTAGGAATAGATCCGAAGATACAAATTCCGAGACTAAGAATAATAATGTGACAATATCCCTCCCAAGATGTTCATATGTATGTATATAATATATTTGTAGGTAGTATGGTTTACAATTATAATAAACGTGATATCACATTTGAATATGTATACTACTAAACCGCTTAAAACTAACTTATTAAATAGATTACGCTTATGTTTTATACAGTGTTAATAAACCCATACACATCAAGGGCAATGTCTGGACGAGAGCCTCAGCGTGGACTGATTCTATATAAACCATATTGGGTATTTAGAGCTGCAAGCCGATGCAAAACCCTCAGGTATGTCAGTATACCAAGAATATCCAAACGCTAGGAATAGATCCGAAGATACAAATTCCGAGACTAAGAATAAGAATGTGACAATATCCCTCTCAAGATGTTCATATGTATGTATATAATATATTTGTAGGTAGTATGTTTTACAATTATAATTAACGTGATATAATATTCTAGTATGTATGTCGTATGATTTAAAGATTCCCAGAATGTTATGAGACAAGCTGTCTTAATCAGAATCCGTATTACCTATAACAGAACCCCATTCGACCACAGTACTGTGAATTGCACATCAATGCTCAGTATTATTCAAGCTCCATGGTAGCAAGCCCAGCCCGAAGGCATGAGACAACTTAGTCAATAGTCTGTAATATCGTTAAGCTTCGCACTTGCAATCTCGCCCATATAGTATAAAAATTTGGTTGTAAATATATAATTGGGGTCTTTAACTACAAATGTTAGCAAACAAAGATACAGATTTCTGATCGGATGCTAATTAGATGTCTTGTCCGAATAGATCCGGGCAAGCATTCTACTTCGCGGTGTAGAATGTGCGAATCACCCTTTTCAAGGATCTCGCGCAAACCTCGAATAAAGACCGCAGTCCTACCATGAAACTCGTAGTCTCCTATCAAATTAGATGACATGTAAGAATACCCCCATAAACCGGGCATAATCACACCTTCAACAATCATCAGTAGCCTGAATCACATTATCAAAGGAATGTAATGCCCGACCCCATCGACGACTTTCTATTCAGGAACCGTATTACGCAAGAACGGACCAAGTATGACCATACTACTGAGAATTGCACATCAATGCTCAGTATTATTCAAGCTCCATGGTAGCAAGCCCAGCCCGAAGGCATGAGACAACCTAGTCAATAGTCTGTAAAATCGTTAAGCTTCACACTTTATAGTCTCGCCCATATGGTATAAAAGTTTGGTTATAAATATATAATTGGGGTCTTTAACTACAAATGTTAGCAAACAAAGATACAGATTTCTGATCGGATGCTAATTAGATGTCTTGTCCGAATAGATCCGGGCAAGCATTCTACTTCGCGAGTTAAAGTTGTGCGAATCACCCTTTTCAAGGATCTCGCGCGAACCTCGAATAAAGACCGCAGTTCTACCATGAAACTCGTGGTCGCCTAACAAACTAGATGACTCATAAGAACACACTATAAACCGCCACGACCATACCTTCAACAATCAACAGTAACTGTACTGCATCACATTATCAAAGGAATGTATTGCGGATCCTATTAACTACAACGTTAGTGTTAAATGCGGTCAATTCCAATGCAGAATAATCAATTTAGCATTTTAATAATTTCTGTGAATTTATGTGTACCGTTATCTGATGTAGATAGCTTTAATTGACAGCAGGGTAATATAGACTTAAACGTTTCAGAATAAGTTTCTTGAACCACAATCAATTTGTTGCCAATATTAAATCTGGATCACTTTATAAGAGTCTCAACTCCATAACGCACACGTTACGTTATACCGTTTGTAATCATCGTAATGAATCACGCATTCATAGTTTCTAATATACTATTGATGGACCAACGATTTATAATTAATTACTTGAATTATTGCGCGATTCATTAACAAAGAGTCGCATCCAAATAAGTCAAGTAATTGGAGGAACTGCTCACAGCCATTATTTATCACATTGAGCATAAAGATATTGAATAGCAGTGCATTGCCAATCAAGACGATGTAAACAGCAATAATTATGTATTATATTAGAATATCGTAGTTATGTCGTAGGTAGATGTTAAATCTAAAATACCCTTAATTCTAAATGAAACCGATATCCGCTTAAACGGACGATTATAATGTAGGTATAACTGTGGCGATGCAACACGTAGAGCTCACGTAAGCAGTAGCGCAAGATGCAGTAGCTGTATATGGCGCCGTAATGTATAGAGTAGCTGAGCAGTGTCGACCCAACACGAAGCACGCGTGTAGCGGTGTCGTGATGCCGTCTGTACATGGCGCCCTCTCTCTCGTACACACGAAACACCGGAAAGTAGAAAATATCATGTTTATAACAGGTATTAATAAGAAGTTAAAAATTTTGACCACGGTTTATAATTGAACGGAATAATAGGAAAATAATCAAAGAGCAATTCAAATACCAACACTAATCAAGCAATTGTTGTTCATGAAATTTTCTGTTTAATCGATGAATAATAAATTATAAATCTAAATAAAAAATCAATTAACTCATTAAATAGTGGGATTCAATTAAACCAGATCCTAGCCCGCTCTCCACAGCATTAATATAATATATTTAAGTTTAGAAATATTTTTCAATATGGCACACAATTAATTTGAAGGGTAGATAATCCTAACTATTAAATAAACCAGAAGCAACACACCAGTTCAACGGAGTCCAGTCAAGACAAAATGGCAGACGCCTTTGAGCGTCACTTGCGACCGATGGAGTATTTGATGCTGATATAACTGCTGATATCTCCACACCCTTGATCCCGTGGATGATATAATTATGCCTCTCGCCGATGGACATGGACCGGAAATGAGAAATATTTTATTTAATTACCTACCAACATTTGTACACTATAATATAATGGGCTGTCATTTAATACGGAAAATAATTATCTTAACACCTTCTCTGCGGCAACTAGCTTGGCTCATCACTAACCATACTTTGTAAGGGGTCGAAAGACCCCCAACCGCAGTGAACGCGTTAGATATAACAGTCTACTAAAATAATGCTATAACTTAAAGGATGATGTTAATGTTTATGGTGTTATAACTAAGTAGAATGAGCTGAATTCAAACTAAATTTAAATAGTTTTATTTAATTTTAGTTTAAAACTAATAAACTAAAATAAACTTTATCTAATAACTAAACGAATTCAAGTATTTCTAAAACGCAGTTATAAAACAGTTTATTAAATTATTAACTTTGGTAAGTATCATATTTTCACACCTCCGCTGCAGCAATTAGCTTAAATCGTGATTAATCGTATTTTGTAGGAGGTCGAAAGACCCCCTACCGCATTGAATGCATTAAATATAACAGTGTGCTAAAATAATACCATAAACTCAAAAATGTTATTAATGTTTAAGGTGTTATAACTAAATGAAATAGCACTGAAATCAAACCAAATTTAAAGCAAACACTATCAATTATTAGCAAATCAAAGTATTTATAAAACGCCGTTATAAAACAGTTTATTAAATTATTAACTTTTGAGAATCACATTTTAACACTAATGCAATTGGCTTAACTTGTAACTAACCATATCTAGTACGAAGTCGAAATACCCCCTACCGTATTGAACGTGTTAACACGTGGCGTATCTATACAACCTACACGAATCATAATGCTGCGCGTTCCACTGGTTTACTACTATCGACTAAAGAATACGGCAACCGAATAATTAATACAGAATTATTTAGATAACCATGTTACATTATTAAAATGTTACTCGATTATGTTCGTATTGCCGTTACGATGAATATTATAAAAGTAAATTAGTTAAATTAAATCAACCGTACACACAACGACCACAAGCAATGATTTATTATTATGTTCTTGTCATAGATTGCAATTTAAGATTCAATTTGTATGAAAACCATCCAGACACGGGCCCTGTATCCAGATACCCTCACACAAGCTGGACCCCAACTACAAGCTAAAACTAATTCAATCCTTATTAAATGAATATTAATAACTTACGTTCGCCCTTGTGTCGGTTTGCCGTATTCTTATTGTCATCACTAATCGACCAGTACAATTCGTTACCACTTAGTAATTCTATAAAGCATTGTCGAAAGTATATCGGAATAATAACTAATCAATATTTAAACTATGAATAAGCACGATTAAAACACAGTTGAACACACATAATAGAAACTAGATATTCGGCACGCTCATCTCCAAAGAACAACGTATCCATTTAATTTTCAACAGAATCTGAATCTACCCACTTTATAACATATCGCTGGAATCCAGTATGATTCGATGCACCTATTATTCTACAAATCACAAAGCAATGCCTATAATCGCCATCAAACGTTGCAGTTTGGCGAGAATATAATGTTTAGTTGTTAAGTTAAAAATATCAGTCTATAAATAAATTAAAAAAAAAAAAAAAAAAATATATAAAGAATGCCAGAGGCGACGTACCATATCCATGTGGTGCATCCTTTGTGCGCCCAAATGCCGGGTGGTACCGCATTTCTATCTTCGAATCACGCCAGGAATGGTGTTACTCGCCCTATGCCTCCGCTGCCGTAAAGCCTGCCTGCTATATCTGTGAACAATTCTAAACACGATATGCCTTACGAACTAAACTCACTGACTTCCTTCCGACTCGACGCTCTGCCGACGAAAAAGCCTCGAATACCTCTTACACTCCCTTAAGTCAGATTCTCTCAACTCTCATTCTCAATCCCTCAATTGTTCGTTCATTCGACGTCTTTGAATCACCTCATACTGAACATCTTTTACCATTGGCTAACAACAAACTAGCTCGAATCTGATTGGTTGAAATTCTACCCGCTCTGTTTAATTCCATAGTATCCTGAATGAAAACACTGACGTACAATTGTAGGTCACGTGGCACGCGGCGACGTCATGATATTTTAAATCGAGCGCCTACAAAAAGAATTAAAGCAAAGAATTATCTTCAATTGATGTCGATACGTTACATCGAGTAAAACCTAACGTAGGGGAAATTGGGGAGGATCCGTACACTTTTGACTCTATGCCTCGTAGAAAAAAAAGTACAAGCAATTTTTAAATGAAATCAATGCTGCTTGGTGGCTATATATATAGCTAATACAAAGTAAGGTAAGAACGTCAGATAGTATTTCCCAAAAAATGAAAATTATATGAAAGTGCCCCATGCGTGGGGTACCTTCGTACATAGTATTTTATACCACAGTATTAGTTATGTTCTCAACTGTCTGTATTTATTTACATATATTTTACTCATATGTCGACGACTTCATTTGTAAATAACAATATTCTCACTTAACAAAAATATTGGGGTACATTCGTACAGTAAGGATTCTCATACATTCTTGGCTGTACGAAAGCACCCCAATTAAAAATGAAAAAGTTAAAACAAAAAATAAAAATAACCGGTATGCTTATCATAAAATAAACCATTTCATACGTAGTTCAAAGATTAGCTTATGAAGTGTATTGAATTACGTGTGTAACTGAGCAAAGCTTTCTGAAATGAATGCATTTAAAAATGACTCCTATAATTACTTTTAAGGTAACACGTTTTAATTTTTTTTGAAGAAACTAGCTGCCATATTTCCATCCCTTTTGGGTAGTGAGCTATGCATATTAGTGTCCGTTATACATAAAAATATGAACATGTTCGCGTGTCGGATAGCAGAGATATGACCACTGTACGAATGCTCCCGCTGTACGAATCCTACTCACTCTCCCCTAACCTTTACTTTCCAACTCATGGTAAGGCTATAGTAGCATATTTACTTTCTCTCCGGCTCGTTCGTACCAATACGCGGGTAAGAGCGGTATGGATAGAAAGTAAGTCCGCCCCGGCAGCTCATGGTAAGCACAGGAGTACCTCTTTACTGGAAAGTTCGGAATACCTACTGGATATAGGACCGAATCAAACCAGGTTTTATATATTTTTTATTATTTCAATTTCGATATGGAAATGCTATATTAAAATAATGCAATGAAGTGTACCTAATTAAACTTTCGTAAGACATAAACAACAATAAACAGAGATCGGATGGATTTGCGACATTCTTAGTGACTTACGAGTACGTCATTTTGATGACATTTAGTATGAGATGTCGCACAAAAATCCGAGACAATAAATTAGAGAGATAGTTACTTATTGGAGTAACGACATTTTTATCGATTATATTTTCGGTCTTTAAGAAACATATTATTATACTAATTAACCATAAAGCAGTATGCAGTGTATTCTAATGTAGTCTAGTTATTATAATTGCATATTCATAATCAAAGATTTATTACAAAAAGTGGACCAATAAAAAAAAAAGATTCTTTGAATTTTGCGCGGCTTTTTCTTACAAATTGATTTGCCATGCTTCTTTCTTATCTTTATTGATGAACATATTGATATTTATGTAAAATTACGCATAAATTGAAAAATATTTACTTTTAACATAAATAAAAAAAAATTAGGAATTACTTAATTTGCAAATTTAATTACAAAAAAGATGGAGTCAGGTATTCATATTATCTTATTCATGGTTTACCATTAAAATTCAATTGATGCTATCAAACAACATATCAATAATTAATAGGTAATTAATTTACAGGCTATTCATTTGTTTAGGTACTTGAAATAAATTCTAGCCGATAATTATGTTTATGAACTTTCCCAAGTTAACCTCTCATTACTTTAAAAGGGCGTTCCCATCCCTGCCGCGCACTCAACGTTCATCATTACGAATATACTGACCAATTACAATAAATTACTGGCCGCGTGCAGCAATAAACGGCCATTTTGGTAAATAAATAAATAAATGAGCAATTAATGCACGTTTGTCTGCGTTCGGAACGTCGCGGAATACGAATCTGTGCATTAAAACAAATTAACATTGGCTATGGTTGGCGACGTACGGGCGGGCGTTGCGACACGCACCGCAGATTTAGGCTGTTTCGCAATAAGTCCGATCCGAACCCCGGATAATATAGATCCAGAAAACCCAGACCGAACTGGTCTCTTTATTCTCTGGATCTGCTTTACGCACTAGTCCGATCTGAATCCGTGAAAATATGGGTCTAGAAAATTCGATCACACACACAGACACACTACACTGAAACGGGATGCCTGGGTGCTTAGCCAAGTTGCCAATAAGTAGCGCTTGGTAGCGTATCGTAGTTTTCAATTTATGTCGCTCTTTCTTATTAGTGCGACAAAGACAGTTAGCTGCCTTTCGTTTATGACTGACGATTAAGCGTTAGCGATTAGCAACTTGTCTAAGAACCCTGGCCACGACATTGGTCTAAGACGACCGGCTTAGCGAAAAACTATACGTGCGAGAGGGAGTTTCCGTATCGGTATCTCGCTCTAATTTATGGATTCGCTCGCCGCTGGTCGCCTTAGACCAATGTCGTGGCCAAGCCTTTACGCCGCGGCCACGACATCGGTCTAAGGCAACCGGCTTAGCGGAAAAGGTATGGTGCTCCCTCTCGTACCCATATCGGCATGCCGCTCCAACTCATGGATTCGCTCGCCGCTGGTCGCCTTAGACCAATGTCGTGGCCGGGCCGTAAGACGACCGGCTTAGCGAAAAACCAAACGTGAGAGAGGGAGTTTCCTTATCGGTATCTCGCTCCAATTTATGGATTCACTCGCCTCTGGTCATTAGACCAATGTCGTGGCCAAGCCTTTAGGGCGGTTTCGGAATACGTCCGATCCGAACCCGGGAAAATTATAGATCCAGAAAACTCGGACCAAACTCGGATCTGCTTTATGCACTAGTCCGATCTGAATCCGTGAAAATATGGGTCTGGAAAACGCGATGCCTGAGTGCCTGACCTGCTACCGCAAACATAGAAGTTCATAAATTTCGGTGATTTGTCTCTGTTACTCCAACGAAGGTGTCGATAGAGTCATCATCATCATCAGCCTATGTTAATCCACTGCTGGACGTAGGCCTCTCCTATTAACTATGCGTATAAACGCATTAGGAGGTAAATACCCTTAATCACCACGCTGGGCAACCGGATTGGCGATCGCAGTAATGTGTCCACTATGTGACGCCCAAGCCCTTAGTCGACTCTTACGACACCCGCAGGAGGAGTTGAGGTGGTGACAAATGTATTTTTATTGCCGTCACCACACGGAAAGTTGATAGAGTGGCAGAGAAAAATCCTCGAAATTTGTGAACTTCGGTGTTCGCGGTAGCAGGCCTGCCTCCCGCACCCTCCCCGCCCCTCTCTGTTCGTACGCAACTCTGCTTCAACTCGGACGCAGTGCGCAAGCGTTCATACAAATAATAGGTACTATGGCTACTTCGGTCCGTCAAAAATCTAATTCGGAATGGAGATTCTATAATGAAGGAAATAAATCGGATGACGGAGATCGGATCTAGTGCGTAATTGTCATAGAAATAGTTCTACAGCTATCACGGACCATATTTTTACGGGTTTGGATCGGACGTAGTGTGTAAACACTCTAAACCCCCTACTCTACGATATTCGATCGTTACACGAAACGTGATTCGTTGATTTCGTAGAGTGGGGAATAGAACAGCGAATGCTCTTTTGGTCTGCAACTTACATTACTCAGCAAACTATCTTTATCAACATTACTCAGCAGATTACTATGAAAATTGATGCACTGATATTCAGTCACAGTGAGTTCGGTGTGCTTATCGTTTGTCGTGTTCGCGTGAAATAAACCCGTAGCCGTACCATGACTTTGCAAGTATCGGTAACGTTAGTTTTTTTCGATACGTATCGCGCTCGCACCAATATGTCAGTGCGAGCGCGATAGAATGCATTACGTATCGAGTAAGACCTAACGTATCCTTTACTTTCCAACTCATGGTACGGCTACGGCTCGCTCGCGTGACGTGTAGTTGGAAATTTCTACGAATTAATTTTTCACACTTTAGAAATGAGCCTTATATAAATAACGTCAATAGTTAATTCTTAGAAATTTCCAACTATAAGTACGGTAAAACTACCCAACTATAGTCCAAAAGCTCCCAACTATGGTCCAAAACTCCGTCAAATATTAATATTTAGTGTAATTATTTTATTATTGACGCAGTTGTTACATAAAGTCTCCTTATTATTGATTAAAAAACTTAGATAACACTAAAGTAAAAGATTTCCATTGATGCTTAATTACGAGTTGAACTTGTGCACCATACTTGTAGTACTGGACTATAGTTGTATGGTTTTACGGTACGAGCGTAAACGCCACAGAATTAGATTTGGATAGAAAAAACAAGTTCATTCATTTGTATGGCGGCCGAGCGTGTCAGATTTTGCACTGAAGTTGTTACTTGCCTATGATTTTAAATATATCTCAGGCCCTTGAGTACCTATTCATATTTTTTTGTGTTGTTGCAATTAATATTACTTAAGGAGGCATTATTAATGTTTTTGTTCACTTCAACGCTTGCTTGATCTATGGTATATATGATATCTGTGGAAAGGACTATGTGCAGATTTGTATGGAGAGTGGACCAAAAACCAACAGAGCTGAAAGTGGTGTCATTAAATATGTATTTACATTTATTTCATTTCATTCTATAGACACTATATTCATTCCCTTTGCAAAACGGAGATATTTGTATTTTAGTCAGAGTAAATACTATGATGAATGATGTCTGGTCGACGGTGATTTACCTAGAGAGTGCCCGCGGTACGCCTTACTCATATAAAATTATCCAATGGAATTCAACTATAGAATGAAATAAAGTCCCTAAACAGACCTTTTTAATGACACTACTTCCAGCAGTGTTATTCACTAAGGAAACCACCTTGCTGTCAGCGCTGCGTCAGTGCTGCGGCAGCGTCGAGCCTAAAAATGGTATTCACTAATGTACTGGTAATGGTATTCACATGTAATGTTTTTTTTGACGTTTGGAGAGCCTTTACACCTCCAAAATTATTAATTTTATTTATTATTCTTAGCATTTAATTTCTTTGACCGTGGAGACCTTTTACATCTCCACACTTAATATTTATTTCACCATGGAGCCCATTTATCTCCTTATACCTATAGCAAAATTTTGACTTATTGGATACATAATAATTATGTATTCTGTAGCACTAGTTCACAAGACTTTTAGTTTAACTGTCTTCTGACATGAAACATTTGTTTCATATACCTTTTTATTTACTTTTTATTGACATTTGGAGATTCTTTACACCTCCAAATCATTATTATTATTATTTATTAACTGACTTTGGGGACACTTTACATCTCCAAAATTATGTATTATTGACATTAGAGAATAAACATCTCTAGTTTAATTTAATATTAGCGTTTATTTTACTGTGATGTCATATTTAAATAGGTATTGGCTGTTGTCTTTTAAATAATAAGAATAGTTGCTTTGTGATTGTCACTAAATTGTCACTAAATTGTTAATTTTCTATTTTATTATTATTGTTAAAATCATGACGATTAGAGACCTTTTACATCTCTAAATCTTAATATCTCTTTATTCTGACAACTAGAGGACCTTTACATCTCTAGTAGTATTAGATATAGATACTTAATAATGTTGCGAACTTGTACAATAATAATTATTTTTGTTTAATATTATGGTCCTTTATTTATTTCTGTCTTTATAAAAATGTCTATAATAATCTTTTTTTTTTTTTTTATGTAATACATTCTTTAATGCATGTTATTTTAATAAGATGTATTATTATACTGTTTTGAAAAAATAAGTCGACCTGAGTTTCTTACTGGTTCTTCTCAGGAACGGCGTAGGGTTTGAACCAGTAGTAGATTTTTTTCTCTCATGTCAGACGATTCGAAAGTGCTTATTAATAAGCTTACTTGAATAAAGAATAGTTTGACTTTGACTTTGACTTTGTACTTTAAACGACACTAGTGCTCGGCGACGAATGCGGCGTGAGCTGGAACTACACTGCGTCGAGAGTTTGACGTTTAATGTATGAACTTCGTATTCTCTAACGAAAAACAGCGACGAACTCGCCCACAACTTCGCTCACAGCCTCGATTCCTAATGTCAAATAAAACAGCTAGGATTTTTGAGGGAATAATACGCCGAATAGAATTAGTTAAAAGTATTTAATAAAGTT
This sequence comes from Thaumatotibia leucotreta, assembly GCA_025490895.1. Classification (NCBI taxonomy): domain Eukaryota; kingdom Metazoa; phylum Arthropoda; class Insecta; order Lepidoptera; family Tortricidae; genus Thaumatotibia; species Thaumatotibia leucotreta. The sequence goes on from JALPQI010004790.1 coordinate 43,508, forward strand.
TAACAACAATGAGAGTTCAGTTTTTAGATTATCACATTGATGGTGGCGACACCTAGCGAGTTTATAGGGCACAACACATGCACTAGTTTCGTTCGAAAACTTGTATTATGTTTATTAATCTTCAACATCCTCCCTTAAACATAATCCCATTTTGGACGCACAGTATGCCAGCTTCGAATGTGTTGTTGCTTTGGTGAGAGCATCGGCAATCATCTTATCTGTCTGTATGTAGCGAACCTCGATGGCCCCTTCCAGTACCTTATCTCGGACGAAATGGTGCCTTACATCTATGTGCTTTGTCCTGGAATGATATCCATCAGAACCTGAAAGTTTTATAGAGCTTTGGTTATCACTATAAATTATCAAAGCTTTATCCTTCAATTGAGGCCACAGGTTCTCTTGAAATTGTTTGAGCCATAAAGCCTCCTGTACACATGCTGATAGGGCCATGTACTCAGATTCTGTGGTAGAAAGCGCCACGGTAGGCTGACGTCTAGAATTCCAGCTAATTGTTCCTCCCTGGAACAAAAATGTATATCCAGTACAAGAACGCCGGTCATCTTCAGAGCTTGCCCAGTCTGCATCACAGTAGCCATGAGTCATAGATTCCTCTTTGTTTTGCTTATAGCAGAGTCTATAATCTTGAGTACCTCTCAAGTATCGCAAGACACGCTTAAGTGCGACCCAATGTTGTATCTCTGGTTTTTTGTTATATTTGCTCAAAGTGTTTACAACATAACTTAAGTCTGGTCTAGTGATTTGTGAAATGTACAACAAACAACCAATAATCTCTTGATAAGGAATATTCTGTAAAATACTGGCATCCTCAGAATTGCCTTTAATCTTAGCATTAACATCTATTGGTGTTTGCAAACTTTTGCAATCAGACATTCCAAATTTACTTAATACCTCTTGTATATACTTTCTTTGATCTAGGTATAAAACACCTTTGGCTCTATCTCTCTCCACATGTATACCAATACAGTAATTTATATCTCCTAAATCCTTTATTTTAAATTTCTTATGTAGTTCTTCCTTAAAATATTTTTTAGTTTCTTGACTGCTAGTAAATAACACTAGGTCATCAACATAAATAGCCAAATACAGCATATCACTATCTGTAATTTTATAATAAATACAGGGATCCAACTTTGATCGTGTAAGACCCATTTCTGTCAGAGTCATATCAATCTTCTTATTCCACTGCCGGCTGGCCTGTTTCAGACCATACAATGATTTTTTTAAACGGCACACTTTATCACCACTGCCATACATGGGCGGCTGGTTCATATAAATTTCCTCCTCTATGTCACCTTGAAGAAATGCTGACACTGCATCCATTTGACATATATCTAGGTCAAATTTAACTGCCAAAGCAAACAGATATCTCAAAGATGCATACCTGACTACTGGTGAGAAAACTTCTGTGTAGTCTATACCTGGTTTTTGAGAACATCCCTTGATGACTAGTCGTGCCTTATATTTCACTATTTCGCCATTTTCATTTGTCTTTGTTTTGAAGACCCATTTGCATGGTATAGGACGCTTGCCTGTTGGTAGAGTAGTAATTTCCCATGTACTGTTTTCCATTAAGGACTGATACTCCTCATCCATGGCGCCTTTCCAGTGTTGAGCATTGATACTTGATAAGGCTTCCTCAACAGTCAGTGGGTCTGAAATCTGTACACACATAAAATTATTTCCCGTTGTAAAATGTTTCTGATGAGATCTTAATGTCACTTGAGTCTCCTGATCACTGCTATCACTGGTACTGGGGTAATATGTTTCATCATTTGGATTCATGACACAGCTGTCAAAAGATGTTTCAGTACTTGATAATGACAAAGTTTCATCCTGTACAGTTTGTGAACTGTTGATGCTGTCATCCACAGTTATTATCTGTTCATTTTCCTGTGGGCTTATCTGTGAGTTTGGACTAAGTGTAATGGTAGTGAATTCTGACTTTAATATGGATTCCTGGGTTACACATTCACTGTTATCAGTGTTAATATCATTTTCAATGAATATGACATCTCGGCTAACTACTGCCTTGCCATTACTAGGGTTTAATAGCCTGTATCCCTTTGTATTATCACAATAACCCACAAAAATTAATTCTTGTGATTTACGGTCCCATTTCAAACGTTTTTCTTTCGGGATGTGTACCATAGCCTTCGCTCCAAATATCTTAAGATGTGAAATGTTAGGTTTCTTACCTGTCCATTTCTCGTATGGAGTTATTCCATCTAAGACCCGAGATGGCGATCGATTGATAATATAAGCAGCACAGGCAACTGCTTCAGCCCATAAATTTTTTTTTTTTTTTTTTTTTTTTTTTTTTTTTTTTTTTTTTTTTTTTTTTTTTTTTTTTTGAGCTTCGCTTCAAATAACATACATCTTGCACGTTCTACAAGACTTCTCATCATACGTTCGGCCAACCCACACTGCTCATGAGTATATGGAGCAGTGGTCTGATGTCTGATGCCGGAAGCCGCCAGAAAATCAGTAAAACTTTTGTTGCAGTATTCTGTGCCTCTATCACTCCGAACAACTTTTATTTTCTTCTCCAACTCGTTTTCCACCTCTTGTTTAAAAATCGAGAACACTCTTGTAATGTCCAATTTGTTCTTCAGGAAATATACATATACTTTGCGGGAGTAGTCATCTATAAAGGTTATGAAGTATCTTGCACCACCAAGTGATAGTACCTCCATCGGACCACATAGATCTGTATGTATTATTTCTAGCAATGAACTTGCTCTAGAACCTGTTTGTGGAAATGGTAATCGTGTTTGTTTTGCTTCACAACAAGGTTTACATATGATATCACTTTGCTTATTAGTAATAGTCATACCTTCTGTACATGTCTCTAACCTCTTCACATCAGCCATATTTAGATGAGCCAACCTTTTATGCCAGGTGACAATATCTGCTTTATTTTCACATGTAATAGCAAATGCATTTCCAGTAACAATGTTTAGTTTATACATGTTATTGATATGCTGAGCAGTTGCTATGAGCTTCTTGTTGGCATCATAAATTTTACAACCTTCATCAGTAAATTCTAATTTACAGCCATTTTTGGTTAATTGACTGACCGATAACAGATTTGCAGTCAGATCAGGACTAAATAAAACATTTTTCACCTGGATTGGGCCATCTTTACATAAAGTTGTTAGAATATTCACTTTGCCCATATTTTGCACTGACACATAGTTATGATTTGCCACCATTATCTTTTGGAACGGAGGTGGTTGCAAGTCATACATCCATTCTGAGGATCTAGTCACATGCATTGAACAAGCTGAATCAAGGTACCAGCCTTCTTTATCCATCGAAGTGCAGGCTGAAAACACAGCTGAAAAACCATTGTGATTGTGACCACCTTTCTTCACTGTGCACTGAGATTTAAAATGTCCATATTTATTACAGTTATAACAGCGTGGACCTTTTCCTTTAGGCTTGGAGTAATTATTAGATGTATTTTTCCCTTTTGTTAGAAAAGCAGTAGACACAGAAACTTGAACTTCTTGCAATAGTTTAGTCTTGATGAAATCTGAAGATATTTTAATCCCGGAACTCTCCAGACCCATAATCATAGGTTTATAATTATCCGGTAAACCTGCCAGCATGAGGGTTCCCAACCACTCATCTCCAACTTCGAAGCCTATATTTCTTAACTTGTAAGCAGTTCCCATTATTTTATTCACATAATCTTCGATACTGGCACAATTATCGAGTGAAGTATTGATTAAATCACGTAATAACCCCACTTTCCTTGATAATCCGGAGTCCTCAAAAGCACTTTGGAGATTTAGCCATACTTCTCTGGATGACTTCGCATTTTCAATATGAACGTAGTTGATTGGCTCCACTAGCAAAATAATTTTGGATTTTGCTTTGATATCTTTCTTCGAATCAAGTTGACTGCCCGGATCAACACATTCCCATAATTCTTCGTGCTCCAAATATGATTTCACAGCGAACTTCCATGTCGAATAATTTTCCCGGCCGGCTAATTTCTCAATTTGTAGGTTAGACGTAGCCATTGTTCGCGGCTTCGGGGACGAATTATTTCGCGAATTTTAACTTGTTGTACGGACTTTTATTAATATTCAAACTTTCAACCTCAGTTCTATATTGCGTTATTGGGACGGCCCATAACCTGAGGGAATAATACGCCGAATAGAATTAGTTAAAAGTATTTAATAAAGTTTAACAACAATGAGAGTTCAGTTTTTAGATTATCACATTGATGGTGGCGACACCTAGCGAGTTTATAGGGCACAACACATGCACTAGTTTCGTTCGAAAACTTGTATTATGTTTATTAATCTTCAACAATTTTTAAGGCTGTCTCGATGTCGAGCTCGTTGACGAACGCAGCGTCGAATGTGTGAATAAGAGAATAGCATAGCAGCTCTGTTGGGTTTTGGTCCATTTTGATGAATAGTCCTTTCAAACTATAAGTACGAGCGGAATGGATAGATAGAAAACGCCCGTTAATAACGTCGCGGCAGCTCAAGTTAGGGCTGCCCGTGTGTGTTCCACCAATATGGAGTGTGCGATGTTTTTTATTTAGCGACCAACGCCAATTAGTGGACGGAAGCGATGCGATGGAAAAACTTGCCGGATTGGCCTGTGCTCATTCATTACAACTACATAAAGCCATAGCACTTAGAGGCCTTATAAACGGTAATGGTCAAAACTGTATGACTGAATGACTTGTTGACAATGTTGCTGTTTAGGAAGTTTTATCTCCAATTAGGGTTTTTGATATTTTTTCTGCCAGGCGGCCAGGGCCGGATTTAGAGGTTGAGAGGCTTCGGGGCAACGAAGGAGTGGAGGCCCCCGGGCCCCCAATTTTTTTCCAAATAAAGAAGACAATTTTTTTCAGTCAAGTTTTTCAATATATTTTTTTTTGAAACATGTATAGATTATTTTATTATTTAACAAACATATAAATAAAAGGGCAAAGGGATTTTGATGGTTACAAGAAAAATAAAGAAAACTCACACTAGCCACTTGCAACGTAGAACAGCTCAGTAAAAAAATATTTTACTAATGTTTACTAGTAGGAATTTGATTTTTTTTTCGAAATTCTATTGTGGGGGCCCCTCTTTCGTGGACGCCCTGGGGCTGTAGCCCCGGTTGCCCCCCCCCCCCCCCTAAATCCAGCCTCGCAGAGGCGTGAGGTCCAAACAGTTGTCAGATTCATAGGTACTGAACATAAAATATCGAAATTCTATTGTATTTGGCAGTTTATTGATTTTGTAATGGATTAAGACTAGAAAACGGTCGCCGAACTGAAGATTCGGCTCTAAAATATGGACGCAAAGTCACTGGTACTAAAGAAAATTACTAGAATTTTGTTCATCATCAGCCGATGATAGTCCACTGCTGGACGTAGGTTTCTCCTTTTAATTATGCGTATGGACGTATTAGGAGGTAAATGCTCATAATCGCCACGCTGGGCAAGCGGATTGGCGACCGCAGTAATGTGTCCACTATGATGACGCTGCCCATCATCAATCTTTTATCAAATAATGGTCAGTGACACTTCAATCCCTTAGTCGACTCTTACGACACCCGCAGGAGGAGTTGGGGTGGTGACAAATGTATTCTTACTGCCGTCATCACACGGCCAACTACGAATTTAGTTGATTTCATGATAATTTACTTGGAACTGTTCCTTTTATTTATTTTAGATAACAATATTCCTAGAGAAATGGTCTTAAGAATAAATAAACCAACAAGTAAATAGAAATTTAAATTCGTGTATTTGTTTTGACAATGCGTTGGACCTTACATCTCAGTGCTGCCATCCCACCGTCACATAGTGGCGGAAAATGTATCAAATACCCTCATTGTAAATTCGTCATCTTCAGCTTGTTTCAGTCCACTGCTGGACTTAACTCCTCGTGTGTCGCGAATATTTTTTTCTAATAGTTTAATTGTCACTGATCAGTGCTTAGACATACGAAGGGTTAAGCCTATCCAATTTCCTATGCGCATGGACACATTAGGAGAGTGTTTACTAGTCTTTAAAAATGTTATAAATCGCTGGCCAAGAAGCTTGCAAGTAAAAAAGTCAGCATTTTTTTATGGGCAGTTTTTCCTCTATATTTGTGGAATTTTCCTCGGTTTTCTACTGAAAAGCTGGTTGTTCATAGTGTATTTTCGATTTTTATTGATATGAGACGAACTAGATCAAGCTAGTGCTTAACTGTTTATAGTCGAGAGGTATCGAATCAAAATTACTTTTTCAAAGTTCAAATGTACTTGAATGCTTTCGCTGTGCTTACTTCTCAGAAAAACACACCAGTAAAAGTCCTCGGGATTCAAACCCATAACCTCCAGCTTCTTAGGACTATTATCGACTAGGCTTCGATCGTCAAAGTGTTCGAAAAGTCAAGGCACGTCAGATGTATGTCCATACTTTGGTGCCAGACGCCTTCATTTTTCGCTCTGTCTCTATCTAGTGCTTCTCTCGAAGTAGAGTACCTGGAGCCCTATCGCGAACCACGAACGAAGTGTTGACTCCCTAACGCACTTGTGAATTCGTATGTAAGTGTGACAGAGAGGCAACAGTTCGTTCGTGGTTCGCGGGAGGGTCTCTGGGCCATTTTTTTCAAACTTTTTGTTGGATTTAAAACTTTTAATATGTATGATTTCCTCTCAGAATTCCGATGTCTTTCGATCCTGATAGAAAAAAAAAACATTCCGTTGCCATTTTTTCATACATTTTGTATGGCGGTAACGGAATCGAAAGTTCGAAAAGTGTATGTAAATTTTCGGACATTTTTTTTTCCTATTCTGATCGAAAGATTCTGAGTGGAAATCATATAAAAAATATCTTTAATTAAGAAGAATTAACCCTTAATAAGGCATCAGTCACACCTAAATTTCATTGGCTTTGACACTAATTGTTATGACACAATAAGTTCCAAAATGTGGTGGTAAATATATTACCATTGCCCTATTAAGGGTTAAGAAAAAATGGTCCATCTACATCCAATAGTACTTATTGTTAAACTGCCCGTGTCGAAGTCTGAGGAATGTGAAAAATCACATAATGATGAATGAATACATTTTTCTCACAATATTAATTGTTCATTAAGCATAGTTTTAGCAATAAAACTTCAAGTTTGTACTAATAATTAAGTATATTTTTATCATAAATTTATTTTAACAGATGTTATACACTGCAGAAAGGCTTTCATATTGTTATTTAGATAGAAATCAGCTAACAGAGCTTGTTAAGCAAAATAAATTCATGAAGAATAAAGAAAAAATCTCAAGAAGTTTCTTTAGGTGTAAGCGTCACACTTAAAAAAAAACACGTATTGTATATATTGTGATCTTTCTAAAATCATGATAGAGCTTATTACAACACACCATGAAACAGTCACTGTTGGATGCTGATTCCTATACATTTTTGGTAACAAAAAAAGGACATACAAATACTGGACATTTTGGGAATAGGCATAATGACTGGTAAGTCAAATCAGCATGTTTTTTTGAATTGGTAAAACGATCACCACTATGGAATTCTGCATGAAATACTCAAAAGTGACGTCACGTTTGAGTAGTGCCAAATGAATGAAGTTCTTTTCAATTTATTAAATAGAAGTTGTGTACAAAAATTACTGCAATCTACATCTTGGTTGGCTGCGACCATATATAACATGGACGTCTAACGCCTGCTCAAAAATGCCCCCAAAATCAATTGTTCAATTGTGCCAAGATGGGCAGGACGTAGTGCTTTTCATAACACCGCGCATATTTCGGCGCAACATCTTTGACAAATGGTTATAGAATATAGCCAATCAAAAGTTTGATGGACCAATCACAACTATTTTTAAATGGCGGTTTAAGATTTTATAGGTTGACATTGAAATTCATTGCCGTGATGCATTAAAGAAAGGGTGACATTTGTCATTAGAATTCAGGACCGTTTTTGAAAGGCAATTTACTATGGCGTGCGGCTTCCATGTTTTATTTGTTCGTAGTTGGTTGGTAATTTCTTCGTGTATTATGTCGTGCATAATGTTAAATAATTTATTTTAACTACAGTCATCATCCCTATTGTAGTGGATCTTGCTCAGCATCATTGACTCTACCAACCTACCAATTTTTATCAATATCGAAGACGTGATGCAAATGTACAAACTTTTTGAGAAATGCTCAGGATGCTTAGCCAAGTTGCCAATCGCTAACGCTTAATCGTCAATCGTAACGAAAGGCAGCTAACTGTCTTTGTCGCACTAATATGAAAGAGTGACAGAGAGGGAAAACTACGATACGCTATCAAGCGTTAGCGATTGGTAACTTGGCGAAGCGTCCAGGTATCCACGGAAAACACTGTACTGTGTATACTATTCGTCAGAGCAGGGCTGCCAGATTGTATAATTGGATGCAGTTTTTGTATAATTTGGCTGCTCTATGTATGTATACTAATTTGCTTGTATAATCGGATACATAAAGAGAAAATTATAAATTTCGTACTACCATCTCTACTGTCACTCCAAGGACAAAGCTTTTTTTGTATAATTTTATTGGATTTTGTATAATTTCAGTGTCTTGTTTTTGAGTAGAGTCCAAAAAAGTAAACAAATATGGCTGACTTTTCATAGGATTTGACGTCTTTGACACATATCGTGAATCACGTTCGCAGTTATATTTTTACGTTGATAGTAATAATTATCAATAATTTTAACTAAAAATGTATGTGAACTCAAGGTTTAAGGTTTTAAGTTGGTAATAAAACCAAGATTGTGTTCTAAAACTGCGTGATTATGGAATAATGCGTTTTTAGGTTTGTTTACATTCTTTTGGATTCTACTGGCAAATGGTATACACAGTACAGTGCTTTCCTTTTTCAGTACATGTTATTTTTACGTAGACTTGGAACAGTTCTAAAGTTTACTAAAAATAAAAAAACAAGGGATGTTATCAGAAATAAAAGCCCTGAAAGAAGCTTACGTGAGTTAATATAATAGGAACACATTATAAGGACAAAATAAATGTACAATTCTTAAACAATGACTATGGCTCAATTTCTCACAATTTCCGACACTAAATAGGATTGTGTTAAAAAATCTAACATCTTAACTAGGTGATCTTACTCTACAATAAGTTAATTATATCAATATTTACATTACATTTGACGTAAATGCATTCACAGAAGATGACGCATAACCAAATTCGACTAGTTTAAAATGAGAATTTTTTGAACAGGCATTTTTAGAATGTTACCAGCTTAAGCCTTAAAATGGCAGTGTACCACATAAGGCACAGTTTTCGCCCCTTTTATTGTTTTTTTAAAGACGGATTTTTTTCTCTATTTACTCAACAGTGAAGAGGCTATATCTACGTACGATTTTTTTTAATTGCCATTTTAAAGGAAAATTACTGTTATATAAAAATAATCAGTATGTAGATTATAGAATGAAATCAGATATTAAATCATAATTTACGACTATTCACACAAATAGTTCAGCGAAATAGTATACTTATTTTTTACACATACGTAGATACTGTATGGTAATGTATAAAAAATATAACATATAAGTAACACATTTTACGGACTGCTAGTAGCTACGAGTATCAATACTCGAAAATATTTGTAGTATTGAAATTGTACATTACTATACAAGTGCGAAAAATTAAGTTCGAAACGTGTGGCGATAAATTAAATCATGTCGAAAGAAGTGTTTTAAATCGACATAAGATATTAATTTGCTTTTTCCACGTGTATCGTACGACTTTTTTCAGAAGGTACAGATGGCACTCCGAAGTTTCGATCTGACAAAAAAATTACCACTTTTCGCACTGACGCGTAAATAACGCGTAAAAAAGCACCATTTGCGCTGAAAAAGTTATTCAATGTTAAATTTAACTAAGTCGAATTTAGTTACGATTAAATCTGTATACAATTTGTCGTTGTAAGAATCAAAGGTAGGTACCAAAAGTATCTCCATAATGTTGTATTTTAAATAAAAATAAATGTTTTAAGAACAATTGAAAATAAACAGAAATTATTCAAGTATTATTTTGTGATCTCTGTTTTTTGTATTTCTTTTGTTTTGTGTACTTTTATTTTTTATTACGTGAGAGGTGTGCAGTAAAGGGTTTTGTATTGTATTGTATTATTCATTGAATTGTTATACTTTCCACATTACTGATCTCTGTTTATAGTTTTCTTATTACAAACATTACACTCGTATTAAAATTAAATGGCTATCAGTCAAACATATTTATATACTTTTAGAAATAAAAGCGAAACAAGCGGTAAATATTTTATAGACACGACTGAAATTCCTGCTTGCTACAAAATTAATGTATTTTTTTGTAGTTATGTTATCATCATCATCATCACCCTATGATAGTCCACCGCCGGATGTAGGCCTCTCCTGTTAACAATGAGTATAGACGCATTAGGAGGTAAATGCCCGTAATCGCCACGCTGGGCAAGCGGATTGGCGATCGCAGTAATGTGTCCACTATGATGACACTGCTGTCCATCATCAATATTTTATCAAATTTAATAATGATCAGTGACACTTTAATCCCTTAGTCGACTCTTAGGACACCCGCAGTAGGAGTTGAGGTAGTGACAAATGTATTCTTACTGCCGTCACCACACGGTTATGTTATGTTGCATGTTAATTGAGCTGGTAGATATTATTCGTTAGTGTTTCTTCGAGAGTTTCGGGCGCTTCATTGATCTGGCTACGCTTTTGTGAAGGTGGCAGAGACTATTTTGGTGCTATTCTTGGTTGTAGTGCCTTCGTCTCTACCATGGCAGCCAAAAATATGTCAAGCTTTCAAACTATTTCTACAGAGGTGTGGCCGGATTGGTGGGGCGTCTGGGGCGCTCGAAAATAATTATACCTACCCGTTCTCTTTTTGTATATTCTATTTATTTTAAGTATTTTAACCCCATATTTATGTATTGTTTAAATAAAGAGGCCTAACGGAGCCGACGTGTTTTTTCAGACAAAGGTTTCATATGAAAATTGTATTAAAAAAAGGTAAAGTTACCATCAGATATATCGGAACTGCCAAGATGCTAAAAAACATCAGAACATGCACTCTAATGCCATAGCAATAGAAGACTGCTCAGATATTTGTGACCATCCTGCCCGCTTCGATATATCTGATGGCGAATTTACAGTAGCCATCATAATATATCCTCGTCATACTTTCGTTCTTGGGTGTAGGTACCTATTAACTTAAGTCGTTGAAAACTATGAACAGAGCTTAGTATGAATAGGTAATTGCGTGAAAAATAATCATAATATTAAAATTATTTAATATTTTCTTCGGTTACCGCGAGGATGACTCATGAAATAAAACTATGGAAAACGAATAAACTCGCGTATACTAATTGAATTTAACTACCGACGTTTCGAACACTTTACAGGGTTCGTGGGCTGCGGGCGATTGATAATGGAGGAATTTCCTCGTTAGATTCTCTCCACTCCTTAGTTTTATTTCATTAAAATTATAATTCGCAATTACTCGTATGTAATAACACTAATAACCTTTGAGTAAATTTCTAGTTAACAGTCGGTTGAGTAAAATTGTTTAAATGCATTTTATAGGCATCTGATGAAAAAGTAACGATTTCTTTCAAGGTTTTAATAGCTAAGAAACATTCCCATTAAGGTCTATTGCCGTAAAGTTCATACGTCTATATATACACATTTATAATCTACATTTAAAATAAATTAACTACAGAATTTAACTTAAAAATTGCACTTACTGATTTAAAGTTCGTTCAGTATACTTATTAACGCCACTCGCTGTAAAGTTTCGAATCACAGACAACGAAAATTTGAACACTGTTTTTTTAAGATGGCGGCTGTTCTTTTGACGTTTCACGCGTTCCCGCGTGTTCTAAACGTCAATGTGGCTGTAGGGAGTTCAATATGTTCATGTTGATGGCATGTTGATGTGTGGGGGGTCCTCCTAGAAAGCTGAGTTGGGGGCGCGTGGCTGCGGCCATGGCGGCGAAGAGGGGGGGTGCCCCACCACCCCCAAACAGCGCGAATGACGGAGGCAGCAGCGGTCGCGCGGAAAGACGCAGTTTTTCGATTTCAGCCTCTTGCAGCCTTTTCGCTTTCGCGCGTCGATTTTGGAACCAGATTTTGACCTGGAAACAAACATTTTCTAAGTTATCCATTGTTACAAGTACATCAGGATAAATATTAAGCAAAAATATTTAGGTAGGCAAGTAAATGTACAGCAAGTACTTAGGTACGTACCTATCATCTATTGTCACATATACCGGGATAAGGTAAGCCTTTTGCCATTTATTACTTAAATATGTAAGAATATCCAAAATGAAGAGCTTGTTACTGTATGTGCCAGAAATTAAAAGCTACTGTTGAAATTGAAACAGCGAGATATATTCTTTAGTAAAGAGATTGATCTTGGTAATCGCACCTAATTAAAACGCATCGGTGATGCTCAGAATTCAACACAACTGATCATCTCAGAACTTCTTTGGTTGTTGTTGGTTGGTTGTTTGATGAGATCAGGCTTACGACTAAAACGCACCTGAGTCTCTGTGAGTCTGAGCGATGACGAAAATTCAGCTCGCTCGGCAATGCAGTGCTCGAGTCGGATCTTTTTCTCAAGTTCGAGCGGCTAAATTTCTTGGTGAAGGGAATCCCTGGCTTGCGATTGGGATTGTCCTGAAAAATCTAAACGTACCTGAGACTAAGTGAGTCTGAGCGCCGACGAGAACTCAGCTCGCTCAGCAATGCTCAAATACTGCTTGTCTCGGCATTTCTTCTCGAGTGCGAGTAATTTTTACGTTTACGATTGGGTTTGTGCTTGCGAAGCTAAACGTACCTGAGTCTCAGTGAGTCTGAGCGACGACGAGAACTGAGGTCGCTCAGCAATGCTCAAGTACTGCTTGTTTCGAAATTTCTTCTCGAGTGCGAGTAGTTGTTGCGTGCTGAAGGGTGTCCGTGGCTTGCGGTTGGGTTTGTTTTTGTGAAACGTAACGTACCTGAGTCTCAGTGAGTCTGAGCGACGACGAGAACTCAGCTCGCTCAGCAATGCTCAAGTACTGCTTGTCTCGAAATTTCTTCTCGAGAGCGAGTAGTTGTTGCGTTGTGAAGGGTGTCCGTGGCTTGCGGTTGGGTTTGTGCTTACGGAGCTGGCAGCGGACGACTGGAGGCCCACTAGGTGGACCTGCTGTGGACAAGCAATATTCTTTTAGTTATTTATATTACCGAAATAACAAAAACATTATCTCTGCTGCAGCATAGATAGGCTGGCTGTACTTCTGTAATAAATAATTTCCCGCTGCCTCTGAGGTTTTGGGACTGAGAGTAGCGACCTTAAAAGATTTTTTGAAAGATTCAGAAGGTTCAGTAGAATTTAGAAATCATCTAAAATAGTACTAGGCTACTAACTACTGCTACTTCTGATACTTTAACCCTTAAATTGGCAAATTAAAAATATATCGTGCGTTCTAGCCTCCTCGCCATGGTGTAGAGCAGAAAATTCTGTCTTAAAAAAAATACAAAAAGTGGGTCGAAGACTATGTTCATTGTGACTTTAAGGGTTAACTAATTAAAAAAACATCTTCTAGAGGGTCTATCTTGCGTCTCAAAACCTCACTGGCCTTAAATCTTTTTTTTGGGCCACCTCATGCACATTTCGTAATGCAGTCAGTTAAGGATCGACCAATTTTGGGACACCATAATATAACGAATCTTATTACAAATTCAAAAACTGAACTCAATTTAAATTTAAGACTGAAATTAAGCAAGTTATTATCTGGCAAATCCACTATCAGTCAAAGAGCGTGGAAATTCCGATTTCGTATAAGTGGTCCACCCGCGTTTAAATTAGAAAAAATCCGCCTTTTCAACGAGTTAGTTTGCCGGACCGTAGTCGATAATGATTGAGAACGATTACTTGTATCAATATTCTTGTTTCTAGCGTTCTCTATATTTCTTGTCTTCTATCCAATTTCTTTTTTTCTTTATCCTTGCAGTTTCTCTGCGCTAGTGTTTTCCAGAACTCGGCACGTTCCAAAACGTATGACAGGACATTTCCTAACCGAAAACAAATACTTTATGGTTACCATTAATGGGTACCTAACTGGTTTACGGACGAGCCACCCAACGCTTCCCGTTTCAGCGCATGCGTGAAATGAATTATGCAACACTAAATTTTATGGACACTAACGGTTAGTGTGGACACACTTGACATGTTCAGGTGTGTAAATGGAATACTTTTTACACAATAATGGCTACATTGTAGGTAAATGAGCCTTGGAACCTTAAACAAATTGAATTGTAGAAAATTGCGATGGATTATTATTAAACTTAGGTGGTAGGTATAGGTACCTAAGTTTAATAATAATGCCTCACATTCAAAAGGTAGTGTCTTCAGATGCAGCGTTGTTCATACAGGGTGGAACGGAACGACAATCTTTCCCGCTACCGACCGAGTCTACCAACCATTACGATGAACTTTCAGTATGGGACCAACATTGAAAACGTACATGGAAAATTTACTTTTCCATACTGTGGAACCCTAACAAATCACACACTTTGTATGAGGGGTTAAATTTTTTTAAAGATGTTTCGATGTTGGTAGGTAAGGTACCATAAAGAAAGTTCATCGTAATGGTAGATAGACTCGGTCAGTAGCGGGAAGGATCGTCGTTCCTTTCCACCCTGTATAAGCAACGATTAATGTGCTTAGAAACCTGGGTTAGTTAAATATTATGAGGTTTCACATCTACCTATTGTTTTATGGTACAGTCAAGTGCAAAAATAAGTATCGAAAGAATCCGCTCATAAATTTGTTACGACGTTCTTATTACACAGAATAGAGTGCAGATGGCAACCTGTCTAAACCTACCTACCTACTTAACAAGCACAATACTTGCCCAATTGTACCTACTGCTCATGTTCACCAATAGACTATAGACGCCCGAAACTTCAAAGGCACCACATGCGGGTTGCCACCTTTAAAGCACAAAGGTTCCGTGTGTTAATTTTTTTTTGTTTAAGGATTTTCTAATGTTTTCTACAGGTATTGCTAAAGGAGCCTATAATATATATTTTTTATTTATTAAGAACACAAACAGTCACAGAAACAAATGAGTATAGAGTACAAAGTACAAAAACATGAGCAGAAAAAGACCTGGAGGTTCATTTCTAAAAAATATATTTATTCTTCGATATTGCTTGGAAAATAAGAGAATATAGCACAGCCCTACTAACTATTACGAATTGTATGCTGAACAAATTTTCCTTAGTAGTGTTGCTATGGTTCCGTTAGATACGTCTAAAATTACCGCAACGGTAAGACCATCAAGTCCGGAAAATTAGGAAATATTTTAATATTACCATTCACCCCTGTAGATAGTAAACGACAAGAGATGAAAACCAGACCAGACAGACAAACATGTAAAATAGAAATGTGAAATTTAGGTATAATTTGTGCCACAATACTTTTTGACAAAGTGATAACCAATGCTTATTGCGATTTGCGATATAAAGGAAAACCGGCCAAGAGCATATCGGGCCATGCTCAGTATAGGGTTCCGTTTAGTTTAGTTATTCGTAAATGGCTTGGCTGATTATGTTCGAAATAGTTTTATTTTAAACTATTCTATAAGCCCACTATTCATTATTTTTTTCATATTTTGTGGACCCACGGATCAAAAGTTAGTGAGGGACAAATTTTTTGTTGTTTTTATTCTACCACTTTGTCGGCATAATCAATATGTATACGTGTACCAAATTCCAGATTTCTAGTACTAACAGCCACAGAGCTATGCTGCGGACAGACAGACAGACAGACAGACGGACATGGCGAAACTATCTAATAATAAAATAAATCGTAGGTAACACGTAAGTTCATTTACTTAGACACTTAGTGAAGCAACAGTAGGTGACATTAACCTTGAAGCTATTTAAGTCTGCTCATACAAATAATTAAATAACAACACGTAACACACTGTCTATTAATATATTTAAAAGGTCTCTTTACCATTCCACTGAAACATATTATTAGCCGGAAAGTTAATTTGAATACGCTGACGAAATAAGGCCATTGTGACGTGTCTATTGCTTTTTAATTACGCATTATCGCCTGAATTCATTAGTAATATATTTAATTTTACGATCCGAATGTGCACTTTGTAAAGCCTGTATTAATTAGACGGTAGGTGACAATGGTTACAATTTTGTACGATTCATCAGCATCACAATAAAACTTTAAAAAAAAGTAAACAAATATGGCTAGTTGGCTATACATATAGCATTTTTGTTGTCTTTGACACGTCATATTTTAACTAAAAATATACGTGAACTCAAGGCTTTAGGTTTAAAGTTGATGGTAAGACCTAGATTGTGTCCTCAAATATGAAATAATGCAAGTTTTTAGGTTTGTTTACACTTTTTTGATTTTTACTGACAAACAGTATATATAGGTGTAGTTTATATAAGCAGGTAGGTACCTACCTATAACCTAATCAAGACATTTTGATCATATAGATTTTTTAAGATAAGAATAATCCTTATTAATCCGCCCCTGCAAATTTCATACAGGCAAAAACACAACGCATAATTTATTCAGCAACAAAGATTACAAACAATCCAATTAAACTCCGACATTGACAACTAAATCCTATTAACCGTCCCGAACTCGCTTAATTGGTCGCCATTACAGAAATGCTCTATGGTCTGTCATCACAAAATGGCCGCCGCGCGGGAAAATAAATCCGCGATGGATATTATATCTTCATTAAGCTTCGTGGCGCGCATTGATACGTCTGCAGGTGGCCATTGAAATTGTTGTATTTTATCACGGCACGAGAAAGGAGAATCCTTATTGGATTGTCTAGCTTGGTGCGTATCTGATTTTGAAAAATTTGCTTTTGTGTTTTGCGTATGAGGTTTATTAAATTGTCTTCACTACGCAATTTATGAATTCGGTCTGCGGCCCATTTCTCGAAAACTTATAACTTGTAATACAAGCGGAAGTCCTTACCTAATTAATAGTGTCAAAAAGAGAATTCCACTTGTATTACAAGTCACAAGCTTATGAGAAATGGGCCCCTGGTCGTCAGATTCAAATGATCATGCTAATGCTACTTAACTTATTAGATACAAACACTATCCGTGTTTAGGCAAGATATTTTACTAATTTGGTTGGCGAAATACCTAGGCATTGCATAATATCGTTTTCAGAAAAGTGAAATGCCCTAGGGAATTTATGTTTTAAAAAAATATAATATATTTAAAAAATATAGGTATTTTGTCTTATAACAATTTTTTTTGTCCGCAAGTGTGATGAAAAACATTGTATGCATCACGGTTGGTAAAGGCATACTAACCCGAGTCATTAAAAGCTCACGGCGTCGGGCTTCCAACGTTCTCGTTAATAATACCTACCGTACTTACTTCCCTAGATGCACAATATTTAAATATGGTTGCTGCTAGGCTGACGACAATGTAAGTTTAAGTAAACATGTATAAGTAAGTTAAATTCTAGTATGTACGAGATACCTACTTAAAAATATACAGATTAAAGGTACGGTCGGCTCCAAATATATGTAAACAATTTTGATCGTTCTGCCATAAGCATACGTTCTCAATTGTATGCATATTTTTAGACGTGTAAACTTGCCTTAATCGTACTCCTGCCTAAATCGTACCCCATCAATATCTTGTGAATTGAAACTGCTGAAGCGGCGCAAGTTTTATATAACTGAACAACTTGATCGGTGTGTAACATCATTCGAGAAACAACCCAACAGTGGCACTCCATCGAAAATTATTCAATAAGTTATTAATTTCGCTGTTTTCGAGTAATAGTTAAGGTCGATTCTTAAGGATTTCAATTTTGATCGCAATTAGTTATGTAAATTATAAGTATTTTGTTTAATTCTTTACTTATTTATGCTATTAATTACGAGAAATATTATCGTCAGTTTAACCACATTTTTTTTTATACGGCAATTTTTAAACCTTAGTTATCTTATGCCTAAATCGTACTCATCACTTTGTTCTATTTCGTACCAGTACGTTTTAGGAATAATCGTTTATTTGACTGTATAAGATAAACATAACCAATGGATAATACAATACTTAGTCATGTAAAGTTATAGAAATAACTCTCTGTGTATATCAACAAAGGAAATTTACAAAAATAATAAATTTGGTCAGGCTCATGTTGTAGGGAGGAAACAAAATAAGATACAATAATTTGTGTACCTACGCAATGAAGTCTGGATCCACTGACATTGTGCTGGAGTCGAGAAATATTCTCGTAATGTTATTTTTGACAATGCCATGAAATTATGCAGTCCGACAAACAATTATGGATTGAAAAAAAAACGTAAAATGTTAGTTTTAAATCTGAAATAAGCATGCAAGAAAGTCGACAATATAATAAGATTAGTGGCTAAATAAATATTACTAATATCCCTGAATATCATTGGCTATAATAATGAGACTATAAATAATTATAATCTTAATTTTCATACTAAGTTACGCCGGTACGAAATAGGGATACAGAGGTACGATTTTGGAATACATAGTCTTAAATCGTACTTTTTCCACTTTTTTTTAAATTGTGTTTATCTCAGAATATATTGAAGTTCAAAATTAATTTGTTACTTTAGTCGATTAGTAAATAAATAAAGATTCTTTTGATATCATAAACATATTAATTTCTTATCCTATATTTAGCACTTTTTCTTAAGGGGTACGAATTAGGCAAGTTTCCCCTACTACCTAAACTCTGTTCGCCAGTATAAAAAAAAAAAAACCTACATTATTTCATACAAACTTGCATTATTTCATAATCACGCACTTTCAGAATACAATTTTGGTTTTATCACCAACTTAAACCTTAAACCTTGAGTTCACATACATTGCTAGCTAAAATTAAGCCCCTCCGGCCGCGATGGCAGCCGAGTTTGGTAACCAGTTGCTGAAAAGTAACGAACATTCTTGTTAGACAACTATTTGCCCATTCTTGCTACACAACTGTTATTTTTTCCCCTTGTATTTTCGCAACCAGTTGCCGAAAAAGTATAAAAATCTTATTACACAACCGAAGTTGTTAAAGGATTAAAGACATATCTAACCTTTTTTGGGCTAGATTATAATATTGTATTCGCCGTTACTTTTTCTTTCTATCTGAGACCGTGTTTTCCGGTGTGTCAAAGACGTCAAATCCGATGGAAAGTCACCCATATTTGTTTACATTTTTTACTTTTTCTACTGTCGAACGCTATACATACATTTGGTGTGTTTCTCATGTACAAGTACTTACGTAGACAGTTTTAATACCCATTCGTGTTAACAAATAGCCGTTTCCGCAATAAAAACAATGGCAGTAAAGATCCATCGCTGAGATCCACCTCAGTCCGATCCGAAAAGGCATACTAACTACATAATATCGCCAAACGTGAATTCAGATTCGAGATATTATTGTGCCGTCGCCAATAAGCGTAGTGGCAAATATCAAGTATCAACATTATGGTGTTCTGTTGCAACGTATAAGGAAGGTACGGGAGTTTCTGTAAAAATATGCGGGTTTAAAGTTAAACTGATAGTGATTTGGTTAGTCTCGGTGTTTGTAATATTTGTTTTAATGTAAAATTTTACAAGATACAAGATATATATATATATATATCAATGTTTTACAAGTCAAATTACTGGTAAGTAGGTAGTTACATAGTTATAAAAGGTGTAGGTTATTTTTATGAGGATATATGATATCATCATCAGCCTATGATAGTCCACTGCTGGACGTAGGCCTCTCCTATTAACTAGGTATGCGTATAAACGCATTAGGAGGTAAATACCTATAATCGCCACGCTGGGCAAGCGGATTGGCGATCGCAGTAATGTGTCCACTATGATGATGCTGCTGCCCATCATCAATCTTTTATCAAATAATGGTCAGTGACACTCCAATCCCTTAGTCGACTCTTACGACACCCGCAGGAGGAGTTGTGGTGGTGACAAATGTATTCTTATTGCCGTCACCACACGTTTAAATTTTACTTATGATCTGAACATTTCATGGAGATAGGAGATTAAAAAATCTTGTTATAGTCTGTCCAACCAACTTTGGCAGTAACAGTAGGAACAAATCGCAATATGGATCTCTTTTAGAGTCAGTAACATTAGAACATGAAAGAGATTATGATTCTCTCTGTCTAAGTGAGTAAAACCCTAGACAAAGTTTATACTTTAATTCTGACGATTGCCTAGGCTTACTTGAATAAAGATTCGGTTGATTTTGATGATGAATGACTTTTAAATAATCTATCTGTATTACTACTGTGTTTGAGTTTGTTGCAGTTTGTACGAGTATAAATAAAGCCGCGTTTTCACTTAGTGTTCTGAGCGAGTATTCACTCGTTCGTGGGCTGACTAACGAACATTTTGCTATGTGAAATTCTGTTTTCATCTGCCCAAGAACGAGTCAATGCTGGCGCAGAACACTAAGTGAAAACGCGGTTTAACTTGTGTAATTGTGGTGAAGATTTAAATAAAAACAATAAAATAGTTTGAAATTAGTTCAACATGTAGGCATTTCCTATTTGTACGTACCTGAAAACTCAAGAAAAACTAAGTTTCATGTGTAATTGTGTTCAAAGAAAAGCAATAAATCGGTGTGTGATGAAGCGTAGATAATAATGATAATTACACTCGTATACAAGTGATAGCTGTGATAATGATAAAGAAATCGAAATTCTCGTCACTGCTATGTTGTAATTACCTAATGCCGAGATTATTTTATAGGTTTTCAGAGTTTTTAGTGTTAGTTGTATTAGTTGAGCATCTTTGCTTTTGCAGTTTTATTTATCAAGCTAAGGGACCAAGGGAAAATGCGTTTTTTGTGCGTTAATCGTAGCGTTCGGCTGCGTTAAACGCACGCAATGAGCTTGCCACGTCTGAGTTATGGTTGAAAATTTTGTTAAAAAATCAAACGCATGCGTCTAACGCTGTGATTAATGCACAAAACGAGCACGCAACAGTCTATAGTTTGAATACCTACATAAAATATAATATTTGTTTTTCGACTATGAGTGAATATAATTCTCAAAAAAAATCCGATAAAGTTGATAGTTTTATGACATCTAGAGTAAATTGCTAGTAACTGGCCGCTCTCCAGTAACTGGCCACCTCATACAAAAACGAACTCTATGTTGTTATAGTTAGAATTCATTTTAAAACGATGTGTCAGGCAATGTCAATCGCTCTCTCTCGTTCAAAATGATTTTTTTTAAGCACATAGAGTTAATTTTATATAATGTGTCCAGTTACTGGACAGTGGCCAATTACTAGCAATTGACCCTATTTCAGTTTGTGTACCTAACCTACAATACTTATTAGGAAAATAAATAGCGTTAAATAGTCGGGTAATACCGTGTTACATTTTGTCTGTAGCTTGGCTATAATAGTAATTATTATTGAAGTATTAATTATTCTAAGACCTACCTCAAGCAACGTTTTGTATGGTAATAGGGGTCCCGG